>APFE031641739.1:77251-113933 GCA_000404065.3 Pinus taeda
TCAGTTATATGTGTTCTTATTGATGTTGCTCATGGTTGATTAAGCTTCCGCTAAATTGTTTGTAGAAATAGATCAAGTTTTTGCTTTAGTACATTGCATTACTAGGGGATCTGCAGGTGGGAAATTTATACATGGTATCGGAGTTAGCTGATTTGTAGAAAAAGTTCTACATGGTATTAGAGCTAGTTGATTTGTAGAAAAATTATACAAAATTTCTACAAAAAACAATGACAAACAGGGAGAAATGTCATCATCTAAATCATCTCATAACTGCTTAGATACTTAATTCATTTCATCCAAAATTATTTTTAAAATAAAGTTACTCCCCATCGATTATTTCAATGATGACTATTATGAGTAATAACGACTAAATTTCTACAATACTTTTTACAGAAATTTCACACGCACCGTCGGTGCCACACACAAAATTGGTGCTATTAATGGGATTGGGGCAACACATAAGTGGTTGGGCGCAAGTGTCATTGTCATTGCACCGAATCTTAATGCACGTGGAGGTATAATCATCATTGTGAAGTTTTAGCCTCTGTTAGTGTCCCGAGATTTAAAAATAATGATTAATTGAAATCTATAAAAAAATTTACAGAGATTGCGAGCTTCAACTTCACAAGTTGTCATTTTCCAAATCTCTAATATTTGAGTGAAGAATGAGATTGGATATATAAGGCAACTAGAGAAAATTACACTTAAATTTTGTTTTAATTTCTTATTTTTAGAATTGTTTTTTACTAATTATATTCATTGAAATGAAAGTTTTATTGTATAGTTGTCCTTCCAAGCAAAGAAAAGTATATAAATGTTGGAAAAAAATAAAGTCAAAATGAAAAATTAACCAGAAAAACTATAATTAATGGATTAAATTGGAAAAAAAAAAAAATCTAAGTAAATTAAAAGTAATAAATAAAATTAAAAAAAAAATTTTTTGATTTTTTATTTTTATTTTTTTTTCTCTTAAAATTTGTCTTCTTATATGAAAATTATGGAGAAAAAAAAACTTTATTCATTAAATTGTATATAGAAAAGGAAAATAATCAAAAGATTAAATAAAAAATAAATAAAACTAAAAACTAAGATATTAATAACTAATTGAAAATTGAAAGTTACTATAAAAACACCCATAATAAGACCTCAACCAATCACCTTACAAATAAATAAACTTAAATAATAAAAAAATAACAAAAATTGAATTCCCAACGTTAGACTATGAAAAAGCGACAATTTTTTTTTTGGTGAAAGACAAAGTAATACACAGTCAAACACAAAATTGAATGCATAATACCATGCCTCATGCACATATAAAAATGCTATCAATTGACAATACAAAGCTTTTAATGTCTTGCAATTTTATTAGCTATAATTTGTATTGCATTTGTAACTATTAATTATTAGATTAAAAAAAAAAAAAATCAATAGAGGAGAAAGTTGCTTTGTTTTTATTACAAAAGGCCATGAGGACAAAGTTGCTTTGTTTTTTTTAACAAATGCTATGAGAATAGGTAAAAAAAATTGACATAGGATTTTTGGTAGAAATCAAATCATTGTAATCTTGAAATTTACAAAAGATTTTTAAGAGGAGAAAAATGTTTTGTTTTTTGTTTATTTTTTGAAGTGGAAATTTGTAAATTATGACTTAATTCTACAGCTTACACGAAGTTACTGAGCAAGTTTCAATTTGGGATTAAGTGTCACTCACCAGCTATTTGACATGAAGTTCCACCCACCACAACAAATTGCTTGTAAGTCAACCACTCAGCGGATCAAGCAAACCGTCTTTAATGTAGCTCAAAAGGATGGATAAGTGTGAAGGGTCAAGGAGAGAACCAAGTAGATCTCAAATGAGCAATGTCTAGAGTAGCTCTCTAGGCCCTAGGAGAAGGGCGAAGGTTGAGGTTTAGGGTTAGATTTAAGCCCTACAAACATCTAACTCTCTAGGCTCTACTGTGAGGGTGAAGGTTAAGGTCGATTAGGTCCTAGGGTTAATGTTAAGTTTGGATTTGTTAGGACAATACCATTCAATTTTTTTATTTAATTCTAAAACTATTTAAAAAGCCCTTTAACCTAGTGATTTAAAGCTTTAATAAAATCACATAATTAATAGACGTACCTAAGGGTACAACCACTTGCATGATAATTCAATTCTTTTGTTTAATTCTAAAACCTTTTGAAGAACCAATTGACTTAGTGATTTAAAGCTCTAACAAAATCACACAAATAAATATGAGTACAACCAAATCTCGTAAACAAGGACAAATCCATCTTAACTCTGGATCTATTAAGCACTTAGAGGGATCAAATTCCTCAAGGTGAAAACCTCTTTTTTTAGTGCAAAACTTGAGGAAAGGTTTACACCTCTAGAGATTTGATCTCTTTCGATGCTTGATAGATCAATGTTGGCTAACTCGATAAAATGGTAAGATATATTTTAAGTTATTTTATTGTATTAGTATTTACTTCCATTAAGAATTATAATCGTCATTAAAATTTTAATTTAATTTTATTTATATTTTGTAATTGAAGTTATTTTCTTGAATATAATTTGTTTTTTTACGTTAATGTTTCATTAAAAAAAATTATGAGTAACCACTTTAGAGACTTTGACAATTCCCTAACTAGCTTTGACGTTGCCATAAATATTGTGGTAATGTTGCAACAAGACATTGATAATTTTTGTCAACTCTCTTAAGGGTTCGAGAGTTGGGTTTTGCACCGCCTCAACTGTTGTTGTAATAGATGACACTACTAGTGAGCTCTCTCAACTTTGATACTACCCAACAATATTGTAGTCAAGGAATAAGGCTACAATCGAGGCTCTATTAATTATGTGCCTCAACCCATAAACTTATCCCTTTCCTCTAACAACATATGTTACACCATAATCAATAGCATAAGGTTGAGCCCCTTAATGAACAAAACCTACTAAAGAATTACCATTGACTATCTAGTTAAGATGGGTATTCATAAAAAAATGCTAACCATTTCTTTAAAATATATCATATAGCTTAAAAACTAGCTATATCACAAAATTTCATAAACAAAAGATAGATACCTCTCATAACTAAAATTCCATTTCATTTATCTATTGATCATCCCACATTTCATATTGTCTAAAAGATCTAGTCGGCCATGGAAGAGCCTCCTTTGAAAGTTGATCAACCTTTTGATTAATTTCCTTGTATATATGAGAGAAATAGGTCCATTCAAAGGCTTCCCATTCCGAATTGATTTCTCTAAGAATGTAACTTAACCCTGTAATGGGAATTTTGGTATGTCTAATTAATGAAAGGTTATGAATCCCCATCACCTATAATTAATTTTTTTATCTGTAAGTGGCTAGTAGTATACAGAAGTATCCATAGAGTTGTAAATTTAGCCTTATTGTTTGAGCCTTTTCCAGGAGCATAACATAAAAATAAAAAATAATGATAGCTTGTATTAAAATATAATACAAGTCCTACATTGCAATGAGGAGGATCGCCTTGACTAGCATGATCGAATAACCCCCAAGGAATTTATGTCTAAATCTGGCATGACAGGAATTCTTGATTTTTTTCCTTTTGGGTTCAGAAAGGAAGTATTTTATAAGCTTTTTAATAACCCCACAATATTTTATAGAGGAATTGTTTTTCTTGGAATATGGACATATTTCTTACCCATCGAATATTACAGAGAAAGATAGAAGGGAGAGCATGAAATTCCTGAGCAGATCTTTTTGGGCCTAGTCCATTACAAAACCCTTTAAAGATGATTTATCCCAATGCACATAGGTTGGAGAGAATACAGGGTGAATCAAACTCCATACTTTGCCTGTCATCTGGCATAATGAACCTACAGACCCTCATTATCATAGGGGATCTAAACTGTACTATCAACTTGGATGAAACTTGGGGTTGTTTCAGGAAAGCTGACCCTCTGGTGAGGAAAATCCAAAATGCCATCATCATGAACAATTTCGTGGATATATGCCCCTACAAAATCTCCTTGACATGGGAAAATGGTCGCTCGGGCTCTGCATATGTGGCCAAAATATTGGATCGCTTCCTCATACATGAGAAATTTCTGGATCGTTTGGGAGATGTTCGAGTAAATACTATCAGCGAATTTATATTAGATCATAGACCTATCACTCTACAATTGAGGGAAAGAGTACCCCGCTCAGGTATCCCTTTCAAATTCAATAAAACATTATTACAGGACCCTGAATTCAATAATATGGTACACAACACTTGGGGAAGTATTAATATCATGGGTTCTTCTCCTATGCTCAATATCCTAGAGAAACGTGACTCCCTCCGGGGATCAGTAAAATTATGGCAGAATAAGAAAATTAGAGACAACAGAAAAGAACTTGTCAAAATTCAAGAACAACTGGACTATCTTCAGGTCTCCATATCCTCACATTTCCTTCTTGATCATATCCGAGCCAACATTCAAAAACTGGAACACAGGAAGAAGGAAATTCTAATGATGGAAGAAGCTACATGGAGACTAAAGAGCAAGGCTCTCTGGTTAAATGAAGGAGACCAAAATACTAAATTCTTCCATAGATATGAAAATTTCTGTCAGAATATAAATTCCATATGGAAAATATTTGACACGGGTGGACAAATATACCACACACAAGAAGAAATAAGTGATGTTGTTGTAAACTACTTTAAAAATGCTTATAGAAGAAATGAAAATTCCTCTGTGGAAGATATGATTTGGGGTATTGAACCTTATTCTAACATGTTTGATCTGGAGAAAAATGAGGTTTTTTTTAAGGAAGTCTCCAAGGAAGAGCTGCCGGGGGTTCTCAAGTCTTTTAAGAGTGACAAAAGTCCCGAGCCTGATGGATGGACTATTGAACTGTTTTCTCATTTCTTTGAAATTATCAAGATGGATCTATTGGGTATGATCGAGGAATCCAGAAATATGGGCTACATTCATCAAAATATTTCCTCAACATACATCGCTCTCATTCCGAAAAATAAATATGCTGAGAGCTTCTCGGACTACAGGCCTATCTCATTGTGCAACATCATATATAAAATCATATCAAAGACTATTGCGGGGTGATTACACAATACCCTTTCCCTCTTCATATCCCCTAAACAACATGGTTTCCTTCTGGGGAGAATCATTCACGATGCAGTGGTAAATGCATAGGAAAGTGTGTACTCTATCCACACAAAGAACCTGGATGTGGCTATTCTATAGGTAGATCTCCATAAAGCTTATGACTGTTTGGATTGGGGCTTCCTTAGACTAATCCTCAGCAAGATCATTTTACATCCAAGGTGCATAAACTGGATCATGGCATGTGTGGAAAATGTAAATTATGATATCATCATCAAACGATCTTCCAATAAGATTCTTTCGGTCTGAAAGAGGTCTTCGTCAGGGATGCTCTTTATCCCCGTTATTATTCATCCTGGTAATGGATTGTCTAAGTCTGCATATCAAAAGAGCGATGCTAGAGGGGCATTTCAAATCACTGAAGTTGGGGAACAATATAAAGATCTCACACAAACTCTTTGTCGATGACATCCTCATAATGGGTATGTTATGCCATTTCTCTTGGTATTATCTTTTTAATATTTTCAGCACATTTTTAAATGCTTCGGGAATGTGCATGAATTCCAACAAATCAGTTCTTTATTATAGCCAATCTGATAGGATAATTGTAACATATATAAAAGAATTACCTGGAATTGAAGCTAAAACTATGCAAAATGGTTTGAAGTATTTAGGTTATAGACTTAAACAATCATGTTATAGAATATCTGATTGGAAATGGCTCACTGAAAAGTTCTATAAAAGAATTTCTGGATGGGAATTTAGATGTCTATCCATAGGGGGTAGGGCCATTCTGTCACAAGCCGTTCTAACACAGCTGGGAGTATATTGGGCACATCTTTTTCATATTCCTGCCCCCATCATAATTGACATAAACCGTCTTATGGCAAATTTCATCTAGGCGGGTGCACACAGTAGGAAAAAATTCCATCTAACCAAGCTTTCAAATATAAATCTTCCAAAAGACATGGGTGGATGGGGAATTTTAGACCTTCTTAGTTTTGGCGAGGCTTTACTCATCAAATTGTTGTGGAGGGGTTTATTTGGAGCAAGTATTTGGAGTAAGATTATACAACACAAATATCTAAAAAACAAAGATTTCATTTTTTGGTACCGTTTTGGTTCGATTGGGAAAAAACAAGGTTCAGCAATTTGGTCAAGTTTCCTGAAAATTGAGAAACGCTTCATTCAACTCCTGACATGGAAATTACAGACTGGAAATAATATCCTAATTGGTTTTGACCCGATTTTGGGTGCTGAACTAAACCTATCCATCTCAGACAATATCACATAGCTCCTAAATGATCATGGTTTCTTTTTCTGGGGCCAAGTCATAAATGGCTGGCAGGGCAATCTCCTCGTGTGGAAAAATGCTTATGAACTAGGATTAATCGATCACTTGCAAGAAGAATGGATTCAGATCATCACAAATATGAAACAACTAGGCATCTATCAATCAGGGACCCAGGATAAAATCATATGGTCGGGAAAAATGCTTTCTGATAACATAGTTGTAGCAGACGCCTACCAGATATTAACAAAAAAGGTTGCCAGGAAAGACAAGAACCATACCCTTTATGCCTTCTAGAAAACAAAAGCTCCAAACAAAATTATAATTTTCAGTTGCTTTGTTTACCATAATAGAAACCTTATTTGGGAAAATTTTCAAAAAAGGAATTGGCATGGACTAGGCATATGCTGCATATGAAAAAACCACTCAGAAGACAATGACCACATATTTTTACACTGCCTCCACACTACTTAGGCTTGGAAAAAATATTCTTCCCTATTTGGCTTCCCATATATTCATCACACTTGTATTAGAGATTCTTTGAAATGGTGGAGCACTCAGAAACCTGCCTGACAAATTATTCCTCTTTTCCTTTTCTGGGAAATCTAGAAGTGGAGGAATAGAAGCATCTTCCAAAATAGTAGAGATGACTTCTCTATAATAATTGAAAAAACTGTCACATTTTTTTTTTTTTTTTGCACAACCATTATGCTCTAAAGATGAATCTAAAATGAAGAATGACTTTCAATTCTCTTATCCTATGGGTTTTTTTGATGGGGCGCACAAGGGAACATCTATGCCTGTGGCTTTTTTATTGCAATAAATGCTGACTTGACATATAGGATGTACTGGAATTGCGATATTGGTACAAATGCTAAAGCTGAAGCTGTAGCTCTCTGGGGTCTCCTATGGTTCAACAATTTCCTTGGGAACCCCATGCTACATATATATGGTGATTCGAGAATCATAATTGATCAATGATGGATGGATGGAAAGAATCGAACTTTTATAGAAATCTCAAGACAGCTACACAATCCAACACATTGGAAGGTGCCTTAACAAGGATGTAGACAGACTATAAAAAAAAGGATTACAGGGCAGCATTGAAAAATGGTATCTAGAGATTACATGGGAGTAGATCATTTTTGACATGGAGAACCTTCCAAACTTGGGTTAATCTTCACTATGCAAGTCTCTCAGTCTTTTTTTGTGTAAATTTTTTGTTATATAGGTTTATAAATTCCAAAACATAGTTTCATAATGTATAAATTTCCCATGACTTCTTTTTGGGAGAATTAACACTCGGCAAGTTTCCTTAAAAGGCTGATCAACTGTGATTATAATTGTTGTGTTAGTATTGCATGGATACATAACTCTCTTTTTTGAAATTTTTGAAGTTGTCTGCTTGGCCACTGGGAAAAAACAGTGTCCTCTACGAGGGACTTTATTGAGCCTCCTCGTTAGATGGTGTCATTTCAAAAAAAAAAAAAAAATTATCTCTTTGCTGACCAAGCCGTGTTATATTGATAGAACTTTTTCACCTCTGGTTTGGTTTCAAATGCTACAGGTCCTTCTGATGCTACCGGTTTCTCCAGAGAGGGGACTATCTATTTCAATATGAATGCAAGTCAACAATACAACTAAAACTGATATTTGGCTATTCCATAGACATTTGCTGCTGAAATATGCTTTTTTCTGTCTTTATCATCACAGGAACTATATCAAGCATATTATGATATCTGTTTTGACTTGATGCATATGGTTTTCGACTCTTTTCATGGTCACAGTTAACTATTAAAAATCGTGGGCTCTATATATTATTTTTCACCCAAAATGGCATTTGATGAATATGCCACATGCATATTTTTTATTAATATTTCACAATATTATCCCATGTCAATAGCTTGTTGATGAGCACAAGCCAAAGAGTAATTTTGCATTTTAATAGACTATTTTGTTTCCTGGTGAATCACCACCATCCTTTTATGTTTTTAAAGAATGAAGATTCAATGTAAGATTTGTACCCGAGTTTAGCAGAGAATTCGCTAGAAGGTGTACCAGATGAGATAGGGCCTCATCCTCCTCTAAAAGGAAAATGAAAGATGGGACAAGGAGGCTCACATATGCATCCCATTCACTAGCTTCCATATCAAGAAGGTTAAGGTCAGTAGCATATTTCTATCACTGCCTTCCTAAAATTTGCTTAGGCTGAGATTTTGCATCAGTGAGGAAAGAGAGACCTACATTGTTAAGAAGAGATCTGCAATTTTGAGATAAGCGATAATCATCACCCACACTCCTGCCATTACCAATCCTCCACGTGACCCGATCTCCAACAAGCAAGAAATATCTAACCAACGCTCTCAAAATAATGGAAGCTCCATTGCAGTTTTTTTAGTATCATGAAACCAATCATAATTAACATTTTTCCCAAGTATTTAGACTTAAGAGATCGACCATAGAAAGAAATAGACTTAGTAATTTTCCATAAGCTTTAGATTTAAGAGATCGACCCTAGAAAGAAACAGACTTAGAAATTTTCCATAAGCTTCACATCGTAAGAGTAATACTAAAAGAGTAAAAAAAATTCAACACCTAGCCTCCTAGAGCCTTTGGAATGGCAAGGTGGGATAAAGAAGCTGGAGGGAAACCTTGCTTATTGGAAACCTTGCTTATCTTTATTTCTTGACTATAATAAATGGAGATTTAACTTGTGAATTTTATTTTAAATGCCTTTGGGCACAATATCGATAAATGTCTAAAATGCCCTTGGGCATAAAAGTGATGGATGTCTAGTAGATTGGGATGCTTTCAAGCATTGCTTTTATGAGAATGAGGTGTTCTCCCCTTGAAAGTAGCTTATTTCTCTAGTCCAAATCCTAGCTCTCAACCTTCTTATATAGCCACAACTAATCCTTGAAATGATACACATTTGGTTTCATCATGAAACCCAAGTATTTTACACTCTCGTCTATAGATTTGATCTAAATATGGAAGGAGGATTGCACTAGAAGCATGAACCTATCTTGAAGATTATTGTATGACATGCAATATTTTTGCAGTTTAATGATAATACCTATTAGAGAAAACTAATCCAATATATGCTTCATTTACTGGAGATAAATGTAAGATCCCACTATAAAGAGGACTTCATTGATAAAAGGGAAGTGAGATATTATAGAGGAGTCAAATATATTTACTCCTTTTAGCTCTCCCTTGGAAATGGCATCATGAATGAGCTTGCTAAGAACTTCCGCCGCAAGAAGAAAAATAAGGGGGGAAGAGGGAAACACTAATGAAGACCTCTAGAAGCGTTGAAGAAAGGAGATGGATAACCATTACTGAGAACTGGAAATCTAGAAGAGTGAATACAACCCATGCTCCAATTCATACCTAGATGGATCAATGCTACTCTTTGGAACTTCCAATCCACTTGATCATAAGCTTTGGATAGGTTATCTTAATAGTTTTTATTGCAAGGTTCTTTGTTTTGACAAAATGTAATCCTTCATGAGCCAGCAAAACTACGTCATGCATTTAACAGTTCTAAAGGAAGCCAAATTGATCCTAAGAAATAATCTTACTAAGAAGGGGCTTAAGTCTGGGAGTGATTATCTTGGCTACGAGCTTGTAAATCACGCTGCAACAAGATATGGGCCAAAAGTCATCGAATGATGTAATATCCTACTTTTGAGGGATAAGGACATTGAAGGTGGAGTTCAGAGCCCCCAAGACTCTTCGTGTAATCTAAGACTCTCTAACAACTTTAAGTATGTCCTATTTTAGCAAATCATAAAAATTGAAGTAAAACTCAATTGTCATTTTGCTAGGGTCATGACTTTTCCTCTTTTGCATGGAGGATAGAGAAACCAATAGCTCACTTTCATAGATGAATTCCATAAGAGAAGAGTTCATGTCATATGTGATAGCAGAACTGAGAAAAGAGATACAATCTCCAACATTTTTTGGATAGGACAAGCAAGGGTTTGAGAAAAGGGGGTTTTGAAGTGTTGGACTCCCAATTGAGAAAAAGCGATAGAAATATGAGTGTTAAATTCCATGTTGATCCTTAATTGACTAGATGGAGTTAGGGTTAGTATGATGATTTGTGTAACTGTGGAAAAGCTTTGTATTATTATCTCCTTCATTGATCTAGATAACCCTACTTCTAAACCTCCAAGTCTCCTCTTCCCTAGTGAGAAACTCCCTTTTGTGACATTCCAAAGAGTGCAAGGTGTCTAAATCTGCTTTGAGAAAATGCCTATAGAGTTGAAACAACATAAGTCATTTATCTTAGTTTTTATCTCTCTTATCTCTACACACAATCTAGCATTATAGTCCTTTGCCCAAATTTTTGTTTTTATTTTTATTGTCTTTAATTTTTCAGGAAATTGAAACATGTAAATGCCCAACCAATATGTGTCTAAGGGATCCCATGAGTCTTACACCAATTTATGATAATCATCCTCCTTCAAACATACGTGGTTGAATCTGGAAGGGGCAAGTAGCTTAACCTTATATTTCTTGATATAAATAATGAATGGGAAATGATACAAGATTCTGCTTTCCTCCACTATGGACTTAAGCTTGAATGAAAAGGATTTGAAAGAGTTAGAAATAAGGAAGTGTTCAAGATTATTGACCCGTTAATTTCCATGGATAATCCACTTGATAATACATCACAATAGGTCTGATAAAATTATACTTAAAAATCCAAAAAAAATCTACATAGAGTTTTATTTCTATTTAGATTTATAAATATATAGATCACTTTTAATAGCGAATTCATGCTAATTAAAAATTATGCAGAAAATCAATAATGGAAAAATAAAATCTCATGAACAAATTTGACACATGAAACCCTTTTGGGATAAAAACCCAGCTGGGAGGTGAGGTTTCTTCACTCTCTTTCTCTAAATGGAAATATGGTTGTGAGTACAAATAAGTATGACCTATGTTCATGGGCTACTAGAATGCACATATCCTCTCTTTGTGCTCTATCTCCAATCCCTCTTGGTTATTTTTTCTTAGCTATGGAAAAAATGCACTCAAAAGAATGGAACCTCTTTTCCTCCTAGTGGCCTGATTGTAACACAACCCTATGGCCTACATGTGCTTAGGTTTAATTACCTCAAATTTTACCCAAAATTACAATATAGAATCTTCTAGAGTCTTCTTCATCATAATCACGTGGCTAGCCCATTAATCATGAATAATGGGGGCTAACGTGACATCCTCTCGAATTATGGTGGTGAAAATAGGAAGGTCAAATTTCGAGTGGCATAAATTTCACATACAAACCCTGACTGACATGATTATTTCACCATTGGAAATGTCCCTATGTGTAGAATAGGAAAAAATGATGCTACACTAAAGCAAGAAAGTTTTATGCCCAAAAAATTCCATTTGATGCCTCAAAACGCTTTGAGAAGGTTTCAAACCCCAATTTGCCAAACTGGATCCCACTGGTAAAAAGGGTTTTGTGAGATGATTTCTCCACTTTGAAAGCATTGAGATGTATGAAAAACATTATAATGATCTAATTGATATCACACCTCCCCTTTTTGGGAGGCTTTTGGTCCCCAAAATCTTTTACTAAATGAAGCGAGGAAATTTTTGCTCCACCTTCCCTCGAGTGTACCATTTAGCTTTGCCTTGAAGTTGTTCTTTCAACCCGAATTTCCAAAGGTCATGCTGCCCCTATATTGTAGTTATAGACCTATTCTACAAAACTATATATTTTGTCAACTTGGCCTAAGAATCTGGTGCCAAATCCTCCACAAAAGGTAGGACTTATTCCTCTTCCTGATCTAGGATGGAAGGCTCATATATTTTCAAAGTATCTACATTCACAATTGAGTAAATGTGCATATATGGTGTTAAATTGAGTCGATAGGCATTATCATCCATTTTTTCCAGTATCACGAAGAGACCATACCATAAAGCCTTGATTTTATTACCAAGCCCCTGTAGCCTCTCCTTGTTCAAATGTAGTCATACTTTGTCTCCCATCTTGAATGATTTCTCTATTCTATGTTGATCATAACTAGCCTTACATTTCTCTTGTGACTTTTGTGGTGTCTCTTGTAACTATATATTGATCTACCTAATATTCTCTATAATTTTTAAGCCATAAAGGTGTCTCCAGTAAGATCTTCCCTGACACCTCCTTGTTGCTCATATGCAATATCCAAATGTGAAGGCAACAAATATTCAAAAAAAAAAATCAAATGGGGACTTTCCAGTGGAAGTGTGGATTGCTTTGTTGTAAAAATATTGTATATATACCATATTTTCATGCCACATATTCAAATGCTTTTGGTTGTATCCCATTGGAAGTTGCACCAAAGTCATATTGGCTACTTTTGTCTACCCATCTATCTGTGGATAGAATGTTGTAGATCTCTTCAACTTTGTGTCCATATTCTCCCACAATGTAGTTCACAATGCACTAAGAAATCTTGTCTCCCTATCTAAAACTATGCTCCTTGGTATCCCAAATTGCACTAGATGTGTCCAAAGAATAAGTTTGTTACTTCTAGTCCACTAATGGTCCTTTTACAGGGCATCAAAACACACATCTTGTTGAACTTGTTTACTACCACGATCAGGTAGTCATGTCCCTTCCTGGTTGTTGGTAAACCTCCCACAAATTCCATGAAATTCTCTCCCAAGGATGAAAGGCTACAGGTAAGGGATGATATAGACCCTATTTCCTATTACTATGCTTACTGGTACAACAATGCATGCATCCTCTTATGAACCTAGTTGGTGTTCTTACATTTTGGGCCAATACACATATCTCTGCAAGTTTTCCGAAGTGTTCCCTACACCAAAGTGCCATACAACCTTGGAGGTGTAAGCCTCTCTAATCAGCTCCAATTGCAGACCTTTAGGAACATAACTTATCTAGCCTGTAGAGTAACCCATCCCGGAGATGGTAGTAAACGATGTTGTTTCCATCATGCTCATGACTCTAATTGTGCAACTATTGAAACACCTCTTTGAATTACAAATCCTCTGAATATGCCTCTTTGTATGCATCATGGGCAAATGGCTCCTTGTGCATAAGATTCCTCAAAGTTGTGATATTTGATGTGGGTGGCCTTGAAAGAATGTTGGCCAACTTGTTTGTGCTTGCCTTATTGTACTTAATCACTAAATGAAACGTCTATAGAAACCCCATCCACTTGTAATGCTTGGTCTGTTGTAGCTTACTCTAGTCCTACAGGTATTGTAGTGGTTGGTGATCTATGTGGATTATTGTCTCCTTTCAAATCAAATAATGCTTCCTCTTCTTCACAACTTGCACCAGGGCATAGAGCTCCTTGTCGTAGGTAGGGTAGTTAATAATTTTCCCATGAAATACTTCAAAATGGTAACATATAAGCCTACTTACATGCATCAAGACCACTCCCATAACATACCCAATCGCATATATCTCCACTTTAAAGGGTTGTTGCAAGTTTGATAATGCCAGAACTAGTGCTTGACTGATCTTCTTCTTTAGCTCGTTGAAGGCCCTTTGTTGACCCTTTCCCCACTATAATCTCTACCATTTACTGTCATGGCATGGAGTGGTGTTGCCACCACTGAAAACAAGGATATGAATTTCCTCAGGTACCATGCCACCCCAACAAAACTTCTAACTATAGAAACATTAGTAGGTGTCGTCCATTTCATGATGGCCTCCATCTTGGTAGGATCTATCTTCACCTCTCCTCCACCTATCACATACCCCAAATACAACAAATATTGTTGTGAAAAATCACACTTCTTGAGATTTTCTAGCAATTGGCACTTCTTTAATGTCTCCAACACCTGTGTCAAATGTGAGATGTGCTCCTCCTAGGTAGAACTGTATATGAGTATATCATATAAATAGAAGAGAACAAATGAATTTATAAAAGGGAACAATACAACATTCATTAATCTCATAATTATAGATGGTGCATTACATAGGCAAAATGGCATGACTAACCATTCATACAAACCTTGACTGGTTTTGAAGGCGGTCTTCTAAGTATCTTCTTCTCTGACTCGAACTTGATGAGATCCATACTTTAAGTCCATCTTGGCGAAGTATTTTTTTTTGTAACTAATCCAGTAGATTATCTATCCTGGCCAATGGATACAAGTTCTTGAGCATGATCTTGTTCAACGCCATGTAATCTATACACATCTGCCAAGTCTCAGCCTTCTTTGGCACAATGATGATGGGTGGCCCATATGGTGATGTACTCGGTCGAATGACACCATGTTCTAGTAGTTGTTGCAAATGTTTCTTCACCTCATTTGCCTCTATAACATTTTTTTGTACAACCCAATGTTTGTAATGGGGAGTTCGACAATAGATGGATCTTATGCTCCACTTCCCTCTTAGGTGGTAACCCTTTAGGCTCTCGGAACACATCCTTATATGCCTATAGCAAATCCTCTAGTTGTTTTTTTTTATTAGTACACCCCTTTAGGGATGCCTTGCCTCTTACTAACTCTTCTATAGATTGATTTTCTCTTCAAAACAATAAAACATACTTCTTGTTGGAACTAATCAATTTCTTGGTTTGGTTAGCACTTATCAGCGAAATATTTGACTTGTTTTTGTGCACGTTGATGGTGAACGATTTCCATCCTCGACGTGTCGATACTGGTTGGCTCTCTACATGAATATTGCATCTCACATGCACATGTAGGGACTTTCAAACACAACTCCACATACATCAAGAAGAACCATGTCTAGTTCTACTTCATCAATAAAATTAGCACTGACAAGAAATATAATTTAAAAATTTTATCTTCAACTTTGCATCCTTATTTACCCATCCCAATGGATATGGACTTGGATGATCACAAACTTCCAACCCCAGATTCTTGACCAACTCTGCATCAATGATATTTGTCTGTGATCCTAAGTTAAAAAAAACATCAATCGTGGTCTTCTTGACATGTATATTTATATGGAATAGTTTGGTTATTTTGTTCGCTCCATGTTGCTTAAGGCTATTCAAATTCACCTCCTTTTGTACTAATGTACAAACGATCTTCTCATCCACGTCCGAGCTACTTTCAACTTAGTTGCTCAAATAAGTGGCCATGAGATTCTTCTTTCTTTTTGTTCTTTAGTTTGAGCTCTGGATGCAACTCCTAGCAATTCTCCTTTGTATGGTTGTCAATGTTGCAATGGTTGTAGTGGTTATTGGGATCTTTACACTGATGTGTTATGTATTTCATATTTTATATTTTCCCCATTTCTTCTTCTTCTTCCCCTCCTTATAAGCATTATTTTGCTTCTTTTCCTTCAATCCACTTGATTACACTTTCTTTAGGCCTAAGTTTTCCAGGTATTGTGCTTGTACACAAGCCTCATTTACTCATCTAAGCTTGAACAACACCACTTGCTCCAACATATGGCAGTGTAGACCCCCAAAAAATTTGAGGAGTACACCTGGGTTCTTTGGAGAGATACCCAACATTATGACCATCTTTCTTAACTATGTGGTGTACTCCTACACATTTTGACCCTTCATTTGCATGAAGTAGTGCCACTAGATTCTGGTCCTCTTCATACCCAATAGGGTTAAACTTTGACTTTATGAGGGTTTTGAATTCCTCCTACTTATTCACTGGAGGTTCTCCCTCTTACCTCAAGGTCTATATGTGGCTTTGCCATATTCAAGTCATGGCATGGCCCTCTAATTTCAGTGACACAAATGAAATATTTTATTCTTCTTCAATTTGATGAACACTCAAAATACATTTGTATTTCTTGTAACCAATGATTTAGTTTCAGATTATTAATCTCGATGTGGTATGGCTTGATATCGACCGCCGCTTCCATTTTGAACAAGGTTTGTAAATGATTCATGACATTCGAACTAGGTTGATATTTTCCGAGTCCTTTCTTTGACTGATTCTCTGTTTCTTCATGATCTCCTGATCTCCCCTCTGATTTTTCCTCTACATTAGAAACCTCATATTCTTTGAATATTTGAAGTGTATTTCTTAGGGCTATAATGAGGAGATTTACATAACGATTATATCTGCAACTTGTTGTTCTAGCCACAGAAACCTCTCCTTTGCAAGATCACGAGGGTCATTCATAAATTCATTGGCCATGATTACCTCAAACATTAACCAAATTTAAAATATAAACTCTTGTAGAACCTTCATCATCATAATCAAATGGCTAGCCCATTTTTCACAAATAATGGGGGCTAATGTGGCATCCTCTTGAAAACAGGAAGGTCAATGTCTGAGTGGCATAACTTTCACATACAGATTTTGATTGACACGATTCTTGCGTTGTTGGAAAGGCCTTTGTGTATAGAATAGGTAAAAATGGTGAGGCACTAAAGAGACAAAGTTTTATTCCCAAAAAAATTCGTTTAATGCCTCAAAACACTCTTGGAAGGTTCCAGACCCCAATTTGCTAAATTGGGTCCCGCCGTAAAAAGGGTCCTATGAACTGATTCCTCCACTTTTTCTACTTTGGAAGCATAGAGATGGATGAAAAACAATATAATGATCCAATCTCGATAAACACTTTCCAATTATATTATCTTTCGATCTCATGTTCTCCCATGTAGAAGATATCTTAACTGGCTCAACGTCAACAAGGTTAAGAGAGGAAGGTGCTTGAAAATGTCCTCAATGGGATCTTGGCGAGAAAAGGATCCCTAGATTTCCCTAATGGATACAATTAAATTTAAATATTCGTCAATGAAAATATTTGAAGCGTTGACAAGACCGAAATTGTGAAGGATTTACAAATACTTTCATGGTCTTTGTATGGATCATAGACATTTAAACATCTTATAGAAATATCTAACTCTTGAAATTCCAATTAACCGATAAATAACAGCGAAAAGAAAGGTATAATATGATCAATAGATCAAGCCTCCATGTAGATATGTGGCCACCTGACATGGCATCCACGTTTGATAAAATGAATGACCAATCCTTCATCTAGGGCGCTAAGGTGTTCCACACATTTTCCCCTACTGTCATTGTCTCTTGAAGCAAGATAATGTTTGGATTTTTGGCTCATTGGAAACTACTCGAGGGAAAAAAATTTGTGGGCACCCTCAAACCCCAAATGTTCAAAGAAATAAGAATCATTGTGAGCCCTTAAGAGGGGATTTTTCTCTAAGGTCCGAACAATCAAAACCTGCTTGCCATTTTGAATATCTTCAATTTCTCTCTACTGAGAATTCAAGAGATTTTATTTCCTCCTAGTATGACCTATCGACTAATTGTTCAAGGCCAAACTTCCAGCTAATGGAGAAACCTAATTTTCTTTAGAATATTAACAAAGAGAATAGGTATTCCAAGGGACCTGAGGAGAGGATTAAATGGCCTTAGCTTCTACATCCAATGAAAAAAAGGAAATCAGGGGAGAGTTCTTATGATTTATAGCAAAAGAAATGGTGTCTGAAAATGGGACTAAACCGATGGGAGTGTCCATAGGGGTGAAGAGACGAAGCCTCTGAATAATCTAAGGGGCCACTCAAGGGAGGCTAACAATTCTTAAGTTAGATCTTAGGCTTTTGTGATCCATAATGTAGTAAGCTTGTCTTTCGAATTAATCACATCATAATTATTTGGTCGACGTTTCAAACCAGCTAATGTGGTTCATCCTTGCGACAAAGGTGAAAAAATCCAAAGATCCTAATGAATAAATTGCAAGGATGCATCAGGGATCAGAATTAACCGCTATAAACTAGCTGTTAGGAAATTAGTTATTTAATTAATAAAATTAATATATTTTTATTTTTAAAATCCATTCAAATGACTAGTTGTTATAAGATTAACCGCTAATTATATTTAATTATTTATTAATATTGAAAATATTACTTATATATAATGACCCATTAAGAAAAAGCCCCCAAGGGTTTAGCTCAGTTGGTCAAAAACCGTGCCTCGCCATCGGAGGTCACAAGGTCGAATGCCACCCGAAGCCCTTGGGGTTAGGTCTTGCAGGTAGGCCGAGGGGCGATTTAGCCTAGCTATCGCCGAGATTTTCCGTGGACGTAGAAATCACTTCACTGACCAGGGTGCTCGTGAACCACATGAAGAAAAAAAAAAAAAAAAAAAAAAAAAAAAAAAAAAAAAAAAAAAAAAAAAAAAAAAAAAAAAACCCATTAAGAAATTAAAATAAAAAAGACCAAGTCAAAAGCAGAAGTTTCTTAAGTTCTGCAGAAGTTTCAAAAGCATTTATGTCCATATCATTCACGACAATAGACTTATCTCCTTTTTCATTATTTTAAATTGCATTATGAAATTCTAAAGAAATATTTATTGGATCCACATATAAGCTAGCGTCCAAACCTGAGGCATCTTGATTAGTTATCAAAAATCCATTGCATGCCTCTAGAGAGATCTACATAACCTTCACAAGGGATTTCTTAACCCATATTTTTTATTGAGGCATAAAATTTTTTGAATTTTTACATTACAAAGCATTCAAAAGACCTGACTTTCTACACACAAAATAATGAAAGGGGATCTTTGATCCAGGTGGATATTTTTGGCCACCCACCTATTCCACTTGGAACCCCACCATTGTTTCTTTCAGTTTCCTTAATTATAGCACAATTTACTATTTTTGGAAGTTTTTCAGGTTCTGAACTTTCAGAGTTGTTTTGAGGCCCTAAACGACGTTGTTGTTTTTTTTTTTTTGGAAAACAAGAAAACCAAAAGTCTATTGTTGGGGTTTTCATTTGATAGTTTTATTCCTCTAATAGATATTTCTAACGAGGTATTGTACGCATCAAATGGAGATAATATGCCAAAGTACGACCCTGAGAAGTTGATGTAGCAATTTACCCCAACGAGGCCCAAAGACTTTTGGCACTTCATCTCCTAGGGTTAGGTTTTCAGATGATTACTGTTTTCCATTGTTTCTAAATAATAAATAGGCCTTTGAGCCTCTTTGTAACACAGTTCAGAAGGCATGTAGCCACCACATCTCTTCTCAAAGATAAGCTACCATCGCCTGAGCTAGTTTATTTCCATTCTACATGTAAACAATTTTCAGTATTGCGTTGAATGCCTCTATGAGATGGGGATACTTCTGTTGAACTTGGTCCCTAGTGAGCCAATTTTCTTGGTGAAGGATTTGGCTAGCTTTGATAACTCGATATAATTAGATCTTCTTCTAGCAAGTGTTCTTGATCTTCGTTTCCATGATTCGATCATTTATGACATGTTCCATGCAGTCTGGGTTTAGCTATGTTGGTGTGAGTTATTCTGCAATGTATGATGTGTCTAGTAATGGTGGAAAGTATGGCCGAAGGTGATCCACATTGAACACTAGGTGTAGGCCAAGGAATGGGGGAATGTTGAGCTCAAAATAATTATCTCCCACAACCTTGGTGATAGTGTAAGGCCCATATCAGAGTGGTTTAAGCTTTTGATGGGCTCCAGTAAGGCATTCTTTCTGCAAATGCAACCAAAATTTGACTCCCACCTGAAACTTGTGTGACACCCAATTTTGATCATACCGCTACTTGTACTTGGCATTGGACTTCTCCAAGATGTCATGAACCTACTAGCAGTTTTGATGGATGCATTCAATAAACTTGGTTGATTTATCAACCTCAGATTATACATTTGTGGATTTTGTTTGTGTAGTCGCATGAGGCATGACAACATCAATCAAACACAATGGTTGAAATCCCACACCCACTTGAAAGGGATTGTGACCCTTCGAGCTATGGAGAGATTTTTTATAGTTGTGTTGCACATAGGGAAGGCTCTCATCCTAGGTTCGTGGATGCTTGGAGTTGTAGATGCGCAATATGTGCACTATCATCCTATCGACGACTTCTGTCTGGCCATCAATATGGGGATGGAATGCAGTCGACTTTGTGAGCTTGGTGTCCAATAGTGTCTAGAGGCTCAATTAGAATGTGCTTAGGGACCTGCTATCTTGATATGGTATAATGGTATGCAGGATACCAAAATGTACCCACACTCATTTAAAGAAGAGTTTGGCAATGTCCTCTGTTGTGATAATCTTCTTGCAGGTCACCAATATACTCATTTTATAAAACATGTCTGTGACCACAAATACACAGTCATTACCCTGCTTGGTAGAATGGAGGCCAAACATATAGGCCATGGAGATGGATTCCCAGGATTGGATAGGAGTAGGCAGAGGAGTGTGCATGCCTTGTTTCTTGATTGTTGGCTTGGCGATGGCAGAGGTAGTGCAGGATATGATATATTTTCCAACATCATGTCAGAGTTTTGGCCAATAAAATTACTTCTAGAGTATGGCCATGGTTTTCTCCACACTAAAGTGTCCTGCAAACCGACTGTAGTGTACCTCCCAAATTAGCTTGGCACATTCACTTGAAGGAGCACAAAGGTGGCCCAAGTAGCATAATAATGCATCATAGAGGTGGAAATTTGGAACATTTTTTCCATCCACTAGCATTTGGTATGTGGTGGCGAACTCTAGATCATTTTTGTACAAGCGGCCATCCAGAGGTCTCGTGGCCACAAGAGTTGAGAATAGTAGTCTAAGTGCTACAATTGGGGGCCAACTGAGGCAATTTTCAACATGGTCGGTGTTGCCCTTTTTGTATTTAATGTTCAAGTGGAATTGTTACAGATATGTCGACCACTTCTGATGGCTATCGTTTTGCAACTTCCCTGTTAAGTGTGTGTTATATTCATTCCACGACTAGCCTCAGGCATTATATTAGGACCCTATATTAGGTGGGCAGACCTACCTATGGTTTTGTGCATGGATTTCACACATGGTTTTGAAAATGATGGTTTTCTACCCATGGTATTTTGTAGATCCAGTTAAGGGAACTATGGATATGTTCTAATTGAGCGTTAATGGATTGGGGTTTATGGATGCTTCGACATGTATATATATATATATATTATATATCTAATATTATAATATATATATATATATATATATATATATATATATATATATATATTATATATATATATGTATTGTAACATTTAAAGGAATATAATGAAAAATCAATCTGGTAGTCTCGGTTTTGGGATCTAGGGGAAATCTCTGTGTATTCGTTTTGTGTTTCTTGCCATTGTATATTTTATGTTTTTAAGAATTTGTTTGCAGGTAATTTATGTACAACATTAAAACCTACATTCCCTTGTGTCTATATAAACTAAAGAGATCAGTGATTGGTGTGGATGTCCATCTCCTTCTCCAAAATGTAATTTTTCCATTATTGGTAATCTTGCACAATATAATACATATCTTTATCATAGGCAGGGTACTTTTGAATTGTATCAGAAAGTGTCTCACTATGATATTCCATTGGATGCTTGTTCTTGGTGAGGATTGCACCAATAACATAGCCATAGGTTTCTGTCTCAATTTCAAATGGTTGTTGCAGGTATGGAAATATGACTAGAGGTGTAGAGAAGAGGCGGTGCTTTAGTTCAATGAATGCCTTTTGTTGGGATTAAGACCAGGAAAACTTTGTTTTTGCTCTACCCTTGGTAATATGACTCAAAGGCCAAGTGATATGGGAGAATCCCAATATGAATCTCCGATAAAAAATTGTAAGGCCTAAAATCTGTGAAGCTCTATTAGAATGATCAAGGCTGGCCAATCCTGAATGACTTGGATCTTAGTCGAATCCACATGCACACCTTTCTCATCTATGATGTAACCTAGATATTGCACCTAACTCATGCCAATGGTGCATTTTTGCTAACTGGCACACAGTTTGTGCTACCGTAGGGTTTGAAGGACCTGTGGAATGTGTTTCAAGTGTTGCTCCCAAGGGTTTCGTGTAGATAAACAACCACGAATGAGTTGGTGAAGGGATGCAAGATGTCATCCATCAACCTCATAAAAATAGAAATATTATTTGTCAAACCGAATGACATGACCAACCATTCAAAAAGGCCTTCCTTGGATTTGAAGGTGGTCTTCCATACATATGTGGGCTCTATTAAAACCTAGTGATAGCCAAAATTAATATCGATCTTGCTGAAATACTTGGCCCACTTGAGCTGGTCCAGAAGTTCATCAATCTGTGGGATTGGATACATGTTCCTAAAGATGATTTTGTTTAGTTCCCAATAATCAATGAAAATCCTCCAGGTCCCATTCTTCTTCTGTACTATTACAATCAAGCTCCCATAGGGTGAGGAACTTAGTCGGATGTGCCCTTTTTGTAGCAACTCGTAGATCTTCCTCTTGATCTCTTTATTTTCCAGAATGGCGCAATAGTATATCAGCCCATTGGACAGAGGTGCTTCAGGATTCAGATTGATTGAATGCCTTACCTGACAGTGAAAGGGTACCCCTGTGGGTGAGGAGAAGATGTCCCTGTATTCTTCCACAACCTTATCCACCTGGTTTTCCACATGGAGGAAACCTTCCCGGGGGCCATGGATGTGGCCATAATCTTCCCCTTACTTTAAGAGTGAATCAGAAAGAAAAAAAAATTCCTAGTCTCGGAGATGATGTCATTGCATTTCTTAGAAGAGATTAAAGAGATGGTGGTAGGCGGGGCTACCTCCCATATCCTGTATAACTTATTTCCCAAAGTAATAACAATAGTGTGAGGCCTAGAGTCATACACAACATGATTCTTCAACAAGTATAATTGGCCTAATAATACAACACAAAATTCAAGAGGAGAAACATCACATAGTACCTACTCCATGAAGGGCTTGATGTTGTAGGGAAGGCAACATTATTGGTTGATGCGGAGATCCCATCCTTGTTGAAGCCACCTGATGATAGCTATGGTGTGGTGTGGTTGGTAGGCCCAACCGCTTCATGACCTCTATTGAAATGAGGTTCTTTTGGCTCTTGCTGTTGATAATGAACTGCAACAGAGAACCCTTCAACCACATCTGTGAGTGGAAAAGACACTTGCCCTCCTCTGAATCTCCAGGCTCAATATTTTGGACCTTGGTGGTGGCAATGGTGGTGTTGGGCTTCACATCAATAATCTGAATCCCTTTGTCAGGTTCTGACTCAGTGTTAGATAATGCATCTAACTCTAAAGCCTTTAACTCGACCACTAGTGATTGCTTGGCTCGACACTCACTTGTGTTGTGAGTGGGGCTCTTATGGAACTCACATCAATTTCCTGTGTCCTTCTTTGTTCTCGTGGTGTTGTTCTTTGCTTGCAGCTTGGGCGGGTTGTCTTGGGTCACCCTGCCTTAGCTTTGTCCTTTTTTATGTGGTTTGGGGGTGCCTTTCACTTGCTTCAGATTCATAGATCCAAAGCCTTACTTCTTCTGTTTAAATTTCTTCTCAATCTTGACAGCGTATCAATAGGCGATGCCAAGAGAGGATATGTCCTTGAACTCCATCTTGTCCTAGATGTATTTGTGTAGATATTCATGTACTTGAGTACTAGATGATGCTCAGAATCCTTGATACCCAACTTTGTGTAAAGGGTATGAAAAATGTTTGTGAACTCTGACACGTCTTAGTCTTTTCCCTACCGCAATGTGGTCCACTTTATGTACTTATCTTCATAGCTCTCGACAAGGTAATATTATTCCTTGATGGTGTCTCGAAAATAATTCCAAGTGGGCACAACTAAAAACAGTGAGGGTTCTCTCTCGTCCCTCTACTCATAGTAGGTTTCCCACCATTCCTTGACGTGGGGGATGGCTTTGAGGAGTGAAAAAGTAATATTTTCCCTATTGGAAAATAATGAACTAAAAAATATCCTTCGAAACAATTTAACCATTGATCTATGACATCTGAAGCTATCTAGCCTTCAAAAATGGGAATGTCACATTTGAATTGTAACTTAAACGGAGTGGCACCTCCAGAGTGGTTGTTGGATGAATATGCCTTGCCTGTGGGCATCTGCCAAAGGATCTGGGAAAATTTGTCCATCATCACATTCTTTGTCACTTGAGTGCTTCTTCAAGCAATATTTTGAAAGGATATCCTACTCAATCGTCTTTATTTTCTTCTACCATTGGAGGATGTCGGGGTCGACGAGGCCCATCTTGCAAAGGCTCAACCAGTTCAGACCCTAACTCCTTATACCCTGACCTCATTGGAGACATGCACATAAAGACAGAGAAAGAGCAGACTGCTCTGATACAACTGATTTGAATTTATGCACGAACTAAATGAAATACAAATTTAAACAGAAACACAAAGCTATAGTGACAACTGAACTTAAATTCATTAATAAGAAAATTTTTAAAAATCGTTTACATGTAGAATGGGAATAAACTAGCCCAGACGATAATAGCTTATCTCTGAGAAGAGATGTGGCAGCTACATGCTTTTTGAACTGTGTTATACTAACCCTAGGAGATGAAGTGCCAAAATTCATTGGGCCACGTTGGGGTAAATTGCCACATCAATTTTTCGGGGTCGTAACCTTGGCATACGATCTCCATTTGACACATATGATACCTCGTTAGAAAGATCTATCTGAGGAATACAACTTTTGATTGCAAATACTTGTAATAAATTACAGGTTCTCTAAAGATGAGGATCAAGAAATGTAAAGGCTTGTGAAGTTACTTGTAGTTGTGGATTTGCTCTATTGGAATTTCTTCCTTAAAGAGACAAGTGAACTTTTTCTAGTAATAAAGGTATAACATTTTCGTGTTATTTTGGTTTTTTATTTTCTATTGTACTAGTTTAAATTTAACTCTTTTTAATAATAAATATGAGTTGTATAATACAAAAATGATACTATATTATATTTAAACTTTTGACAAATAATATATTTGATTATTTCTTAATGAACACTCAAAAAATATTAATTTTTCCACATACTTATCACAAGATAGTCACTAAAATTCATGTTTTCACATTTCTCGTAGCTAATATTACATCATGTTCATAATGATAAAGATATGTCTATTTAAATAATTTTGTTATAAATACATAAAAATAGATACTTATTTTACCTAATCTAAATAGGAAACAAAAATGCATCAACAAGTGTTTTTGAAAGTCAAACAAATGCCTCTTGATCACCTCTTAATCATCATCACAAATATGGTGCGCCTCATATGTTATGCATGCATCAAAGCAATCATATTTACCAAACGCACCGCAAAACTAATATTTAAAAATATAGCTATATCTCGGTGTGTTCGTTAACATGAACGTTTCATACCAGTGTGCAAAGGTTATACATGCGTAAGTGTGATGCACCGCTATGAAAATTTAAACTTGTGAACCAACAATAGTGTGTAATACATATGTGTGCACCGATGACGATGCGGTTATACTTGATAGTGCACCGGAAACGATATATGACTATGTTTTTGGTGCACCGATAATTCTTTTTTAATTGAAAGTTATGTTTCCATATTAGTAAATACATTTTTCATTTAACAAAAAAAAATGTATGTTATGTATGAGGCTGATATATTTTATGTGTCTATCATGTAACAGAGATGTCAATAGAGGGAGCAACAATAGGAGGAAGAGAAAATGGCAGACCCATACAATATGGTCTGACCATGGGAGGCCAAAGAGAGGGAGAACACCTAATTGTTGTCCTAAAATACACACTTCAAGTGTCTTACCTTGATCTTAGAGGTCCGTGCTACAAACCACCATGGCTCCATGGATTTCATAAATGGAACTGTGAAAAGTTTATACTTTCTCAAATGTTGTAAGTTCAAATGGTAAAATAAGAGTGAAATTAGAAGGCAGTGGTGTGGAGAAAAGATATCATATTAGGGTTTCATGGGTCTTATCAGTCACACACCAAACACCGTGAAAATTTACAAGCGTGTCTTTCACGCCACTACAATATCATATAGTTGATGTCCTTCGAACTAGCAACATGATGCATATGGATTAGGCTCGTGACTTTCAATGACATGATGTATATGCCTTGGGCTTGTGACCTTCAATGGTCATTTTGGGTAGGATAAATTTTAATAATATATCACACGCAACAACTTATTATGTAGCCTTATCACTTATTATTGTTGAACTTATAAAGACATGTCTACTTTAAATAATTTACTTATAAATACCTAAAAATAGATATTTATTTTACATAATCTAAATAGGAAAGACAAATGCATCACCAAGCCTATTTTAAAGTCAAACAAATGTCTCTTATTTATTTTGAACTAAACAAGAAGACAAAACATGTGAACTGATTAATAAACCAATAAGTATTTAAATCAAGACTGAATCTTCAATGTTATTTCGAAATTCACTATTTTGTTCTCATTTTCCTATTTGAGAAGGGTTGTGATCTTGAATCCTTATTATCATAGATATTGTACACAATTGGATATACTTAGTTTTAAGTGTAAAAATGTTTCCATTGCAAAAAAAGTGTAAAAACATTTGTGAATCTTACCAATTATACCATAGAATGCCAACAAAACAGATAAAAAAACAATATAATTAGTGAAATAAAGAAAACAAAACATACAATAATAGTATTAATGTTGAAATAACATAAGTACATATCACTCTCCATTTTCATCACCCTGATTATCTTCCTCGCTTGGCATGATAACACTTTTGTTGTCAAAAATATGTTTTGACTTAGGGTCGTGTCCTAATATTAACCACCAATCCCTATCCAACACATCTGACTAAACAACACCTGGTTGTAGTGTTTTGGGAAAACATAAGGCTCCCTAGCTTCACGCCACATCTTTATAGAGTTGATAGATATCAACCCACTATCGCAATCTTCCATTACATTATTGCGATAAAAGGTGTCCCACCACTTGCACCCAAAAATAACACATTGGAACGAAGAGAAGTCCACTTGAATGATCTCTTTTATCATTCCAACGTAACCTAACGTCCCCTACATTAGGTTTTGGTCATGGTGGTTAACATGACTAGATTGGTCAAACTCGACTTCCACTCCATAGTCTTGTGTAATGCATCCATCATGGACATCCTCTGTGTGAAAATGATGTCAATATGCCCACATAGATGGGAACAAATGCACCTATAAAAAAAAAGTCAAAAAAACACAATGTTATGTTTCTAATAACCTGAACATAATAAAATATATATTATATATATATATATATATATATAATATTATATATATATATATATATATATATATTAATATATATATATACACATATACATATAGATGTTACAATTCAAAGGTGCAGTATGAAGTTAAAATTGTACGAAAAGATATTATAATTATCGAGTTGTTGCACCCAATCCCTATGTTTATTGCATCCTCTTCAGCATGTTGGTAACGACCAGATGCACCATATTTCTCTCTGACTTGATCAGTAACCCAATTATTAGGGCATGAATTGGCATATTTTCTTTTAAATGATTAGGATAAGGAACACTTTGAGAATAGTTGGAAAAGAGCCAAGCCAAGTACAAGACGAGGCATGATAAGCATTGTGTTGACCACAATTTCCAAGTTGGAGATTACATTAGCAAAGAGAGGCTTAAAGGAGAATGTAAAATGTTGAAACCAATAAGGTATGGTCCTTTCAATAATACCTTCTGTTTGGATCTGCCTACTTATATGCAAATGTATGCAGTTGTTAATTTTGAGAATTTGAGACTATATGAGCCTCCTTTTATTGATGATCAAGGAGAGCATGTTTAGGTTCCTACAATAGAAGATTTGTCGCCATAATTTCTTGAAGAATTGCAACAAGATATCATCCTTGACAAAAGGACAAGAACTTCTAAATGAGGGAATTTGGAGTACCTTCGTGTTGGTCATAAAGGCACAAATCCAAGAAAAGCTAAGTGGGTTGAGAAGGGAAGGGTGAGGGAACTGTACCCTCATCTATTTGTTGACTGAAAATGTTCTTTTGGAGGTCCAAAAGCTTCCATTGGGTAGGAGTGATCCAAGGGATCAAAAACATGCTCAAAAATTAAAGTGTGTGACAGAGCTCGAAACCTGTATGATTGGATAGATCTCGGTGACCTGAATCCAACGCAACTTGTTTCACTCAAATCTGACATTGGATGTTCCCAATATTGTGTTCTAGTCGATTTCAGAAACAACTAAAAATTTGAAAAATGGTTTGCATGGATGCCCAATCAACAGTTTGTACGCTCACTGGGCCATGACTTGGTAGGATGACTAGGTCCTTCACTAGCCAATGGTTGGTCGACATTTGGCATCAGCTGATTGGTTGAGGCATGGTTAACTTTCATTGGTTGAATGTTTGTTGTGGTGGCCTAATGAGGGAGTACCACATGGGCCAACCACTGGTTGCCATATGGCCTCCTCATGGCCGACCAAAATTTTGTAAGGATGTCGAACATCCCTCAGGGAATCGAACACTAAACCTCACATAGACCAGGAAAGACCTCTGTCTGCTCTGCTATAATGGTACTTAACCTATAGAGTAGTGCGATTGTATTTAAAATTTAACCACTAGTGGTGACCCTCATCATTGGGTAATTATATGGGCCTTAATTGGCCTTAGTTCACCTCCTAGCTTAGTCAAACCAACTATTCTCACAACTTATTGCATACTTTTGATTATATTTTGTTTATGAGATGAGTTAGAGTTGGATATTTTTCTTTGTGGTCTAATGTGCATGTAATGTAGGAATAAAGGATAAAAGCAAGTAAAAATGCAGGAATAAAGGATAAAAGCAAGGAACTATGGCAAAGACCTTGGTCAAAACTTGAATGGGACAAGGGAGAGGAATTATAAGAGGTAAATCCTCCTCGTTTACTACCCCTCCATTGGAATATTCCTCCATCAGCTCGGAGTGCAAACAGCCAAATCATGAGGACTAGAAGACAGCTGAGCAAGTGAAAAGGACAGAAACCAGTTTATCTTGTTGAGTGGGGAGCCAAGCCTCCCTAATGGGAAGGAAGTCATTGGAGACTTCAGATGTATAATTAGAAAGGCTTAGGACCTCAGTAGGATTCAAATTCTTATTGTAAAACTCTACTTTGTTTCTGAGGTACAAGACTTGGGACAATTTGTTATGTAATCCATGGTTTTGATAATGAGAATGAATTTCGTTTTGAGCTAACTCTGAGTTAACTCAGAGGGCTGAAGCTCTTGGGTTAGGGACCAACCCGAGCAGCCAAAGCTCCTCTTTACTGTACATGTATGCTAGCATAGATTCCTGGTTTTCATTGTTCATTTGCTTAAGTAGCATAGATTTATGTTCTGTTCATTTTCTTAAGTAGCTTGTTGGTTCTGTTCATTTGCTTAAATAGATGCATTTTAATTATAGTAGCGTAGAGTAGATAAGTTGTTCTTAAGTTTACTTCCATTTGTGCCTTCTTTTAGTTCACAGGGTATCTAGAGGAAAAATATCACCATAAGGTTGTGCGCAGGTGTCTCAGCATCATCTCCTCCCTCTAGGACCATGACTTGAGGAAGAGACCCTTCAGCAACCCCAAAAACACAGGTTTCTGGTTCTCGCATGAGCTATGGAGTTTGTAGTTTGATGCAGTTACTTGTCCACCCTCACTAGTTTTTCCATCGTTTTTCATTTGAAACCACCTTCAGCACATTCTTCATGCATAGTTTCATTACCGTCTGATCCACAACAAACCTTCCCAATCACCATCTGATTCATTTGTTTATCCAACTGCCGCATCGCGTGAAGTCTTCCACTTACTTTATGTGCTTTAAGTCCCCACCGTCAATCTTCCTCACTTCATCTGACGGCTATCGCGTCACCCAATCGCCAACTAGCTTGGCCGATCTCCACATTTGATCTGTATAGCCTGATCCGACGGCTATTGCGCAATCTCGCGCAGATTCTTTCACAATCATTCTTCGCCCGAGAGCATGCGAGAAAAGAGGTTTTCTCGTGCTACATGTCGTGCAATTAGGCTAATCGCGTGAAATTTCAAAATACAGCTTACAACCATGAGGGCACGTGAGAAACTACTTATCGCCTTTGAAACCCACTCCATCATTTCCGTACCTTTCTTAATCTCCACAATAAGATCTTCGCCGCTCATCCTATTTGTTCATCCAGTTCGTCCATCTATCCACTTAACCTCCACGATAAGACCTCATTCGTTCATCCTGTGTGTTCACCCTGTTCATCCATCTAGTCACTTAAGCCTTCGTGATAATCTGTTGTTCATCTTTTGTTCGTTGTTTGATCCAACGATTCTTATGCACTACTACTTCCTTACGTCCTCCTTTCACTGATTTCGACCTCTGATTGCTCTTCCGCTTGAAAACAGATTTAGTCTAGTTTCTTTGCTTGCACCTTAGTATAGTTTGATGCTCTTTACTTCTGCAACTTATATAGCAGCATTAGGTTAGTGATTGATTTAGCAATTCTTCTTAGCATAGTTGTTTAATTGGTTAATTAGGTTATGGTGTGAGTTAGCATTGCATGTTGTTTTATTCATTACTACAGTAGAGTAGCTCTCTCTTAGAATAGATTTGCTCTTTTTCTATCAAAGAATCAAGCTTCTTCTAACCCTATAGAAGTCTGGCTTGGAACCCCTGGGGTCTCTTACCAGATGAACAAGAGACAACAGGCAGGACCTCCACTTCTACTTGTTCATATAGCACTATCACCTCTAGGTTTGTACAAACCCTGAGTTGATAAGTAAAGCTGGTAGCCCTGGGAGTTACAACATTCTTGTTGCAATACCTAGGCTCATCACTTTTTGGCGCCTTTTCCAGTAGGTGTCTAAGTAGAATGTGATTACTGCTTTCTTCTATTTCTAGTCTCCAATTTTCTTCCATTAGTTTATTTCTGCGAAAGTAATCTAGTTTCTTCCTTTATTTCAGTTGTCATTATCTGCTTTCCTTTTCATTATGCAAGTAGAATTTCAATTCAGCAAGTAGTATTTTTCTGTCAGTAGTCTTCCTTCAATCAACAATTTCATTCTGCAAGTAGAATTTCAATTCAGCAAGTAGTTTTCTTGTTAGTGGTTTTTCATTCAATCAACAATTTCCTTTCTGCAGAGTACTTTCTAGCTTAAAACAAAAAACAAAAAATCTTACAAAAACTCACCCAAAAACATTTCCCTTCATGCATCGTAGGAATAGGGACAATTCAGGGAAATTCTTGTCAAATACCCCCACTACATCCAACAGTCAACCTTCTCTCTTCTTCAATGACAGTGAATTGGAAGACCCTTCAGGTGAGCAAACTTACATTTTTGAGGAGCCTACAGGGGAAGAAGAAGAGGAAGAACCCATTCCTATTGAACCAATGGCTGAAAACTAAAATGATAGAGGAAATAAAAAGAGGATTGAGGGTGCCTTCCCCATAAGGGAGACCAATGGGGACACTAAGATGAAGAATATAAGCCCCTCTACTCTACCTCATTTCCATGGCCTGACCACAGAGGAATCTGAGACTTTCCTATTTGATTTTTTTGTTATATGTCGAACCTATGACTATACAGATGATGAGAAAAAGTTAAAACTATTTCCATCTACCCTCAAAGATGCACCATTGCGCTAGTTCATGGGTTTACCTAGAGATAGCATCATAAATTGGGCTCAGATGAAACAGGATTTTAACAACAAATATAGGAACTACTGTAGGTCAAAGGATACTAAAGAAGAGATTTTCAGGATGACCATAGGCTAGGATGAATCCTTAGAAGACTATGAAGAAATATTCCAGCTCAGTTACAAAAGGGTCAGGTTCACACTTGACATTGAGTCGCTGAAGTTGGTCCTGCTTAGAGGAGTAAGGGAGGATCTTTTGGATGCCTTACATATCAAAGAAGGAGGAGATATCTACCAATTACCCTATGAGGATATTAAGACTATCTTTAGAAACCATTCTAGGGCAACCAGGAAAAAGGGTAGGGGTAGTCAACCTATGGCCAATAAATCATCCTCCAACTCATCCATCAAGGGTGAAATTGGAAATATGCTGGAAGATTTCAAAAGTGATATTCTGCAAACCCTCTCCTTGCAATTGGACACCATGAACATCAAAAGAAATCAAGAGGAAGCAAAGAGAGCCTTGGCCATATTTTGTCATAGATGCACCAAGAGGCATTCTATGAATGAATTTCCATTGAAATGTATTAATATTTGCTCAGTCTGCGAAGAAAACCACTCCATAGACAAGTGCCCTTCTTTACCTAGACTCAAAGTTGTATATCAAGGAGTTGAATGGGTCACTTAGCAACTTTGCTACATCAACCAAAGGATACCTCCTGGGCCTAGACCATACCAGTAGGGCATGCAAGGGTCATCCCATGCATATTACAACCCCAACCAAACCACAACTATACCTTCTTCGGGACCCCCTACCCATCCTTCTTGGTCTACACCCCCTCCTTGGTCCTATACATCTTAGAATCATTCCCAGCAAGCCAACTAGTCATTTCAACCTTATGTTCAGCCACAACCTTAGTGGAATACCCCACACTAGGGGTGGAGGCCCCAATTCAACAATGCTCTAGCCCTATTGCCTCCACCACCTACCCAACCACAATTCCTGCACTCTGCTCTACCTAAGCAACCTTAGATGCTTACCCAGTAAAATCCAAACCCAAACAATAAGCAAGCTCAATAAGTATACAAGGGAGAGACATCATACCCAACTTATGCTATAGAAATCCAGGAGATCAAAATAAGATCTGGGAGAATTCTCCCTGATAACCAACCTACCTCTCCACATAGGGAGATTGGGGAAGAAAGAGAGGAAAGCAACTTGAAAGTAAATCCACCCTTTCCTGAGAGATTAGCCCAACCACTCTAGCCTGACCCAGAAGAAACTAAACTTCTGGGAGAATTGAAAAATCTATGTGTAAACATCCCCCTTCTCTAGGCAATCAAGGATGTTCCCATTTACAATAAGTTTATTAAGGAGAAGTGCTTCAAGCATCCAAGAAGAAGAAAAAGGGATGCCCCTACCATTAATATCATTAGGCAGTTGTCTGACTTAATGTTGGGGTAGGTAATATGTCCAAAACATTTGGACCCTAGAAGCCCTTTAGCAGATGTGCACATCAATGGCACCATTGTCCCACACACTCTGATTGATCTTGGGGCTGCCATTAATGTGATGACCAAGGACACCATGCTCAAGCTCAACCTCTAAGGGTCATTGAGGAAGACCACAACAGTTCTGCAGCTTGCAGACCATTCCACAGTCACCCCTAAGGGTATTGTGGAGGATGTAATGGTCTCCATTGATTCCTGGGAGTACCCTGCAGATTTCCTAGTTCTCCAGCCTAAGGCTAAGCTTACTGGTTACCCTCTCATCCTTGAGAGGCCATGGTTGGCCACAGCTGATGCTTACATTAGCTGCAGAGCTAGGAATATGACCATCAATAATGGGCATATGTCCAAACAGTTAGTCCTATACCCTTCTGCTCAACCTACCCTAGAGCATGATTTACCTTTATGGTTGGAGGAGGAGGAAGAAGGTGAGGTTTATTTTGCCCAACTGTATGCTTTGGAAGCAACCATAGGAGGAGGAAAACAAGATGAGGATGACTTAATTGAACACCTGCTCCAAAGTCCAACTCTTAGTTCATTACCATTAGAAGAAGAAGTAAGAGAAACCCAGAATAATCATCCAAATGACTTATGCTTGGCCAATTCCAACCCACTCCATGTCAAAACCATAGAATTTGGCCCAGAGAGAACTTTGAAAATTAATCCATATCTTTCTTCTTTAGAAGAGGAAAAGTTATGCAACATGTTGAGAGAAAACCTAGAAGCCTTCTCTTGGAGTTATAAGGAAATGAAGGGAGTACACCCCTCAGTGTGTACTCACCACATATACATCAAAGAAGGCTGCAAGCCAGTCAAGCAACCACAAAGGAGGATGAATCCAACTCTTAAAGACATAGTCAAAGAAGAACTACAAAAACTGCTAGATGCAAGATTCATTTATCCTATCTCAAATAGTGAGTGGGTCTCTCCTTTAGTGTTAGTTCCCAAGAAAAATGGTAAGTGGAGGATTTGTGTTGATTATAGGGAGTTGAAAAAAGCCACAAAGAAGGATAATTTTCCCCTACCCTTCATTGACCAAGTGTTAGATGGCCTAGCACGGAAAAAGTTTTTTTCCTTCCTAGATGGATTCAGTGGGTACAACCAAATACAAATCTGCCCAGAAGACCAGGATAAGAGCACATTCACCTGTCCTTGGGGTACTTTTAACTATAAGGTCCTTCCTTTTGGCTTATGTAATGCTCCTGCCACTTTCTAGAGAGCAGTCTTGAGTATTTTTGCTGAATTAGTACATGATGATGTGGAAATCTATATGGATGACTTTATACCTTATGGCTGTGATTTTCAAGAAGCCTTGACTAACCTAGGCAAAGTATTGCACAAATTCATTGAAATGAACCTGTATATCAGTTCGGAAAAATGTGAATTCTTAATGACTGAAGGGACTGTGTTAAGTCATTCAATATCTCAACAAGATTGCAAGTGGACCCAAACAAAATAGCAATCATCCAAAGGGTCCCACCTCCACAAAAGCAGAGAGATGTCGGGAGTTTATTAGGGTTAGCTGGATACTACTGAAGGTTCATAAAAGACTTCAGCAAGTTGGCCTCTCCTTTGTTTGGGTTGTTGGCCAAAGATTCTGAGTTTATATGGTCAAAGAGCTATCAAGAGGCCTTAGACATTGTAAAGGTAAGTTAACCACTGCATTAATCCTTAGAGGCCCAAACTAGACCCTCCCTTTTCATATTCATGCTGATGCCTCAGACAAATCCATAGGAGCATCCTTAGGTCATGAAGAGGAGAAATTTCCCTATGCCATCTATTTTATTAGTAAGAACCTGTCAAGGGCTGAGCTAAACTATACTATGACCGAAAAGGAACTCTTGGTTGTTGTGCATTCATTAAAAAAATTTAGGCATTACATTACAAGCTATCAAACATTTGTGCATATTGATCATGCTGCAATCAAATATTTAATGAACAAACCAGATGTGAATGCTAGAATTATAAGATGGTTTCTTTTATTACAGTAGTTTGATCTAGCTATTGTTGATAAGCCTGGTAAGGAAAATGTTGTTGCATACTTTCTATCTAGGATGAATTTACCTGCAAGTAAAGAAGGAATGGTGGATGACCAGTTACCAAATGAGCATTTGTTTGTTATTTCAATTCTCTCCCCATGGTTTGCTAATATAGCAAACTATTTTTTATCAGCACAGTTCCCACCAAACTTGCCCTCTAAAGAAAAGAGCAAGATAGTGAGAAAAAGTTCCCCCTTCACCTGGATTGGGGGCAATCTGTTCAAACTTGGCCCTAATCAAATCTTGAGAAGGTGTGTAAGGGAAGAGGAAGTTTTTGACATCCTTTTGACCTGTCATGATGGGCTTTGTGGAGGTCACTTTGCAGCAAAGAAGACAACATTCAAAGTGTTGCAAGTATGCTATTATTGGCCTACTCTTCATCAGGATGTGAAAACGTACATTAGTCAGTGTGATCAGTTCCAAAGGATGGGAAATCTTACTCCAAGAGATGAAATGCCCCTACAACCTCAAGTGACTTTCGAGCCATTTGACAAGTGGGGCATGGATTTCATTGGTCCTATCAACCCTCCTTCAAAGCAAAAGCAATACATTATTATGTGCACTGATTATTTGACTAAGTGGGCTGAAACCAAGGTGATTAAGGCAACAACAAAAGAGAAGGTGGCTGAGTTCCTAAGGGAGAATCTATTCTACAAATTTGGGTACCTTAGAGAGCTAGTCACAGACCAAGGCAACCAGTTTACCTCCAGCATGATTGAAGAAATACTCAGCCATCACAAAATCAAGCATAGGACCTCCACTCCTTATCATCCACAAGCTAATGGGAAAGTGGAGGTGACCAACAGGGCACTGGAGAACATCTTAACCAAGGTAGTGAGCAGCAGTAGGAAGGATTGGGCAGAGAGACTAGTTGAGGCCACCTGGGCCTATAATACAACATGGAAGACCACCACTAGATTTACACCCTGTGAGCTGGTCTATGGGAAAAAGGCTTTGTTGTCCATCGAGTTTGAATATAACACATTGAGGATGGAAGCCCAACTAGATTTGGATCTCAGTCATGCATAGAAAGAAAGATTGTTCCTTTTTGAATCTTTGATCGGAGAATCCACAGTAAGAGAATTTTTACACCAACGTTTCGAATCCCAAATGGGATCCATCATCAGGGTTAAGAGAAAGATGATAAAAGAAGAGCAAGAAGGAAGAGATAAATACTCATGAGGGAATGAATATTGAAGGAACAGCACAGGTCGGTAAGAAAGATTAATAATGAAACTTAAAATTAAACTAAAAATTAACATTAATTTTTATAAATTAATATCATTAATTAATACCTATAAAACATAATCTTTAAATAACCTAACATCTATATTAATATTAATATCTATAAAACCTAATATATATATTAATATTAATATCATAAACCTAATAT
>APFE031641739.1:119035-148022 GCA_000404065.3 Pinus taeda
CTTTGTGGTCTAATGTGCATGTAATGCAGGAATAAAGGATAAAAGCAAGGAACTATGGCAAAGACCTTGGTCAAAACTTGAATGGGACAAGGGAGAGGAATTATAGGAGGTAAATCCTCCTCGTTTACTAGCTCTCCATTCGAATATTCCTCCATCAACTCGGAGTGTAAATAGCCAAATCACGAGGACTAGAAGACAACCAAGCAAGTGAAAAGGACAAAAACTAGTTTATCTTGAGTGGGGAGCCAAGCCTCCCTAATCGAAAATAAGTCGTTGGAGACTTCATATGTATGAGCTACAAGACTTGTGATAGTTTGTTATTTAATCCATGGTTTTGATAATGAGAATGAGTTTCGGTTTGAGCCAGCTCTAAGTTAACTTAGAGGGCTGAAGCTCTTGGGTTAGGGCCCAACCCGAGTTAACTATACATGTATGCTAGCATAGATTCCTAGTTTTCATTGTTCATTTGCTTAAGTAGCATAGATTTATGTTGTGTTCATTTGCTTAAGTAGCTTGATGGTTCTGTTCATTTGCTTAAATAGATGCATTTTCATTACAGTAGTGTAGAGTAGATCGGTTGTGCTTAAATTTACTTCCATTTGTGCCTTCTTTCAGTTCACAGGGTAGCTAGAGGAAAAATATCGCCATAAGGTTGTGCGCAGGTGTCTCGGCCTTATTTCCTCCCTCTAGGACCATGACTTGAGGAAGAGACCCTTCAGCAACCCCAAAAACACAGGTTTCTGGTTCTCGCATGAGCTATGGAGTTTATAGTTTGATGCAGTTACTTGTCCACCCTCACTAGTTTTTCTGTCATTGTTCATTTGAAACCACCTTCACCACATTCTTCATGCATCGTCTCATTACTGTCTGATCCACAACAAACCTTCCCAGTCACTGTCTGATTCATTTTTTTATCCAACTATCGCCTTGCGTGAAGTCTTCCACTTACTTTATGTGCTTTATGTCCCCACCATCGATTTGCCTCGCTTGATCCGACGACTATCGCATCACCCGATTGCCAACTAGCTTGGCCGATCTCCACCGTTGATCTGTATAGCCCGATCCAACGACTATCGTGCAATCTCGTGCAGATTCTTGCACAACCATTATCCACCCAAGAGCACGTGAGAAAAGTGGTTTTATCATTGCTACATGTCGTGTATTTAGGCTAATCATGTGAAATTTAAAAATACAGCTTACAGCCTTGAGGGTGCGCGAGAAACTACTTACCGCCTTCGAAATCCGCTCCATCATTTCTGCACGTTTCTTAATCTTCGCGATAATATCTTCGTCGTTCATCCTGTTCGTTCATCTAGTTCATACATCTATCCACTTAACCTTCGCAATAAGACCTCAGGCACTCATCCTGTGCATTCACCATGTTCATCCATCTAGTCACTTAAGCCTTCGCGATAAGATCTCTGTCGTACATCTTCTGTTTGTTGGTTGATCCAATGGTTCTTATGCACTACTGCTTCCTTACGTCATCCTTTCACTAATTTCGACCTCTGATTGCTCTTCCGCTTGAAAACAAATTTAGTCTAGTTTCTTTGCTTGCACCTTAGTATAGTTTGATGCTCTTTACTTCTGCAACTTAGATAAAAGTTAGGTTAGTGATTGATTTAGAAATTCTGCTTAGCATAGCTGTTTAATTGGTTAATTAGGTTATGGTGTGAGTTAGCATTGCATGTTGTTTTCTTCATTACTGCAGTAGAGTAACTCTCTCTTAGAATAGATTTGATATTCTTCCATCAAAGAATCAAGCTTCTTCTGACCCTATAGAAGTCTGGCTTGGAACCCTTGGGGTATCTTGCCAGATGAATAAGTGACAACAGGCAGGACCTTCACTTCTACTTGTGCATATAACGTTGTCACCTCCAAGTTTGTACGAACCCAGGGTTGATAAGTAAAGTTGGTAGCCCTAGCAGTTGTAGCATTCTTGTTGCAATACCTAAGCTCATCAGTTGGCATGTTTGGGGGTAGGGTTGGGGCTAAGCCCCAGCCCTAGTCACCCTGCCAAAGAGAACCAAGGGGCGAGACTTTGGGCCAAGGCTTAGCCGTAGCCCCGTGTTCATCGCCCTCCATACAATGCACTAGAAGCATGGCTAAGAATCGTCAGCAGATGAAAAGTGGGCCAGCCCTAAAGATCTAGCCCCGAACCATATGAAAATATATACGAACACTAGCAAAAGAGCAGCAAGAGCTAGTAGCTAAGCGCTTGTAGCAGGGCCAGACCCGAGTCATATGGCCACCACATGACCTCACCGTCAGTAGATGGACAACGTAGTCCTTAACGCAGAATTTAATCGCAAATCCCCGAGTTTTATGGAGCAAAATACGGCTGTGTGTCAAGAGGTTGGGGGCCCAGCCAGTGGTGGAAGGCAGTTAGCCCCAGCCCATGGGCATGTGGCCCCCATGTGGCCCTAATTTTTTGAAACTGGGGGCATAATGGAAAAGTTATATGTCCTACAATTTTAGCCACCGAGTGAGAATGTAGGCCAAGTTTGTGCGTCGTTTACATGTTTGGGGCACTCAATCCAGGTTTGGGGTGAATTATAGGATCACTAGCCAAAAAATTAGAAAAAAAATAGGAAACAACATAACTTTCTCAGTTTTTGGCCAAATGAGGTGTAGAAAGAACCAAAATGGGGGCTTTTGACTATTTTGGATCCATTGGTGACATTGTTTTAGCTTTTTTGTATTGTAACCTGATGTAAACACATATTTTTTTAGCATAATTAAAGAGGCACAACATTGGAAACTGGACCAGGAGATGTAGCCCAGGAGGGATGAACTCCATCATTTGTTTTCTTGTGTATGTTGTTATCGTACTGATGTCTTCTTTATTTTCTACAAAAATGCGATAAAAATAATCTTTTATGTGTTTAGTAAACTGATCCTCTACCCAAAACACATATAATTTTCACTTGCAAAATTGTTAAAAAAAATATTCAAGTTTACACATACAGATAATTTTGGTATCATAACACAATGTTTTTGTGAATATTTGATTTGTTTGGAAGTATTTTTCTGATGCTTACAAGGTTGAAGCTTAAAAGAGGATAAGGAGAACTTGTGGAGCCAAGATCTCAAATTATTTCAAGGAGAACAAACACACCTCAAGCTTCAATATTCATAGCACATGAAGAATGTCCTGAAGGGATGTCTGAAGATGAGAAAACTTTCAGAAAAACATTCTTTGATATGTCTGAGATGGTTAAGGTTCTGTATGAGGAGAGGAATTCTAGGTTGCAAGGAAAACTCTCAAAACCTCATTGAGGAAAAGGAGACAAACCTCCAAAAGGGAATGGAGGGAATGGTGATAAACCACCACCCTCACCTCCATCCTCATCCTCACCTCCATCCTCATCCTCACCTTCATCCTCATCTTCAACTTATCCTACCCTTTCACAAACACCTCCAAATTCCACAAGGGGTCATGGTAAAACTCCTTTTCTTAAGCTTGATATTAAGTTTGAATTTCCTATGTATAAGGGAGAGGTAAATGCAGAGAGATTGGATAATTGGGTTTGTTAGATTCAAGTGTATTGCAGGATATAAAGAATCAAAGATGATGAAACCAAGATTCAGCTTGCTTCTCTTAGATTGGAAGGTGCGGCACTAATTTGGTGGGAAGCCAAAACTCAAGAGGACATGAAGAAACATGGTAAGCTTTTATCCTCTTGGAATGATTTTGTTGTTGCAATAAGAAGGAAATTTTATCCATTAGCATACATGCAGAAAGCTATTATGGATTGGCAAAACTTTTGGCAAGCTAAGGGGAAAAATGTTCAAATCTATATTCAAGAATTTATGAAAAGAGCTTTGATTTTGGGCATAGATTTGTCTTCACAATATACTATGCTCAAACACATTGGAGGATTGCATAGTTATTTGAGACACAATTATCATGTTTAACCCTACAAAACTAGATGAAGTTTGTGTACAGGCAACTCATTTAGAAGCAAGAGGGGAGAATGTTCCTCAAGAGGGTAGAAAAAATACATTCAAGACTGGTGACAAAGGAAAGGGGAAATTCAAAGGCAAAGGCAAGAAAAACCCTTCAGTCAAGAAAGATGGAGAAAATCTCACCTATAAACATTGTTCAAAAGAAGGACATGATGAAGACCACTGTTAGACCCAAAAAATTTAACAACAAAGGGAAACAAAATATTGTTGCAACTACACAAAATGATGTAGGATCTAAATCTAGGGATGAAACAAATATCACAGCCACGGGATTCAAAGGTAAGGACTCTATTGCAAGTACTAGTTCTTCAAGTAGTAGCCTTTATGAAACTCAACATGAAAAGGAAAGAATAGAGATTTTCCACATTAGAGTCATTTCAAAACATACCAAGATAGATACATTGTTTGATATTGGTTCACAAGCAAACCTCATTTCTGAAGACACTGTCAAGAAATTGAATTTGGAAACAACTCCTCATCCTAAACCATATCCTTTAGGTTGGATATGGGACAATTCAAAATTGCATGTGACAAAAAGATGTAAATTAAGATTTTCCATCACTGCAAACTTTATAGATGAGGTAGAACTTGATGTCATTCCACTTGATATTTGTTGTATTTTTTTGGGAAGCCCATATCTATATGATAGGAGAACCACCTTTCACCGCCATGACAAAAAAATTATCACTTGTTTAAAAATGGAGTTGAGTACATTGTTAGAGCACATAACAAGAAGTTGAATTTGTCACTTGTAAATGTTGGACAAATGAAGAGGTTAGTCAATGCTAGTAAGAACTTTGTACTCTCGATGATCAAACCCAAAGAGAATGTAGAAAATGAAGCTTTCCAAGGATGTGATGCAAACTTAAAATCTAATTTTTATGAGGTTGTTAACACATATGATGAGATGTTTTAGGAGCCCAAAGTATTGCCTCCTAAAAGAGGTATCCAAAAGAGATTCAATTGCAGCAAGATTGTCCTCTTCCAAATATTGGCATGCATAGGATATCATCTATAGAAAATGCAGAGATTAAAAGACAAATACAAGATTTTATTGAAAAGGGGTCATCAAACCAAGCACATATCCATGTGGGTCACCAATTGTGTTAGTACCAAAGAAATATGGTACATGGCACATGTGTGTAGATTTCAGATCCTTGAACAAGATAACGATAAAGAATCGTTACCCTCTTCCTCGAATTGATGATTTTCTTGATCAATTGAAATATGTTGTGTATTTCACTAAGTTGGACTTGAGAAGTGGTTATCATCAGATTAGGATTGCTGAAGGAGACACATGGAAGACAACTTTCAAAACAAAGAAAGGTTTGTTTGAATGGTTGGTTTTGCCATTTGGGCTTTGTAATGCTCCTACAACAATCATGCGAGTTAAGAATGATGTCTTGAGGCCTTTTCTTGATGATTTTTTAATTGTATACTTAGATGACATATTGATATTTAACAAGTCTAATGAAGAACATGTCAGGTATGTGAAAGAAATTTTAGATGTCTTGAAGAAAGAGAATTTGTTTTTAAAAATGTCTAAATGTGAGTTTGGAAATACCTCATTAGTTTATTTGGGACATATTGTTGGAGGGGATGAATTGAATATAGATCCCTCAAATGTCAAATTCATTGTTGATTGGCCTAAGCCCAATAATGTAACTGAGGTAAGAATTTTTTTGGGAGCAACCCAATATTGGAGAAAATTTATTTCTAGCTTTTCTTCAATTGCAACTCCATTACATGCCTTGACAAGCATTAAGCAGGTTTTTCAATGGGGATGTAAGCAACAAAAAACTTTTGATGCATTGAAGGAAAGAATCAGTACAGGTCTAGTTCTTATCCTTCTTGATTTAAGACAACCATTTGAGATACAAACAGATGCAAGTGACTATGCCATGGGAGGAGTCTTGATGCAACATGGTAAGCCCATATCTTTCCATTTTAAAAATTTTAATGGTATCGTAGTTAACTATCCTACTTATGAAAAGGAGCTTTATGCATTGGTGAAAAGTATGAAAAAGTGGAAACACTATTTGATGGGAAAAGAAACTATCATTCACATTGATCATCAACCATTGCAATACTTGCAATCACAAACTAAGATACAGCAAGCAAGGCACTTCAGATGGATGGGTTTATTGCAGAAATTCCACTTGGTGATAAGGTATAAGAAAGGTATCTATAACAAGGTTGTTGACATACTTTCGAGACCAATTGTTAGGGCTTCAGTTATTCTTAAGCATAATTTTATCATGCATGAGAGCTATGCTGAACAATATGATTTAGATGAAGACTTTAAATATGTATATGCAACTTTGTGTCAAGGAAACCAAGTAGATGAATTGGATTACCATGTGCATGATAAAAAAATTTATCATCTTGTCAAGCTATGCATTCCATAGTGTGAAAGAGTCAACATCATAAGGGAGGCACATACTTCTCTTATTGTTGGCCATTTTGGTGTAGGCAAGACGACAGCACAATTACAAAGGTATTGTTATTGGCCTAGAATGAATGAAAGTGTATCACGATATGTAAGAGGATGTTCTTTATGTTCTACAAGTAAACCTAGCAATAGAAACTTAAGATTGTATACTCCACTTCCAATTCCTTCCCGTCCTTAAGAAAGTGTTTCTATGGACTTTGTAGGAGGATTGCCTATGTCTAAAAGAAATCATGATTATATTTATGTTGTGGTGGATCATTTCAACAAGATGTGTATTTTGATGCCTTATAAGAAGCAATTTACAGCTAAACAAACTGCACAAATGTTCTTTCAACATGTATGGGTACATTTTGGATTTCCCAAATCGATTATTTCTTATTGAGATTCTCGCTTTGTCAGAAACTTTTGGTCAAGCTTATGGGCACTCATGGACACCAAGTTGAAAAAGAGCACATCATTCCATCCACAAACTGATGTTCAAACAAAAGTGGTGAATAGAACGATAGTACATCTTCTTCGTGGTTATTGCGACAAACATCCCAAACTTTGCGATGAACACTTACATTACATTCAACATGCTTATAATTGGGCAAAGCATTCATTGACTCAAACATCTCCATTTGAGGCATGCTTTGGTTACTTACCAAAATATCCTTTAGATTTTATCTTTGGGAAGGATTCTTTTATTTGATGGTCATAGTGACATTGATAAGGTGAAGAGGTTCATTGAGCAAGTTCAATTGGTGCATCAAATGGTTCAAGAATAGTTTGAAAAGAGCAAAGCAAAGTACAAGACAAGGCATGATAAGCATCATGTTGACCACAATTTCCAAGTTGGAGATGAAGTATGGCTTTACATTAGCAAAGAGAGGTTTAAAGGAGAAGGTAAAAATGTTGAAACCAATATGGTATGGTCCTTTCAATATTGTTGAAAAGATTGGTAACAATGCCTTCTGTTTGGATCTGCCTCCTTATATGAAAATGTATGCAATTGTTAATGTTGAGAATTTGGGACTATGTGAGCCTCCTTTGATTTATTATCAAGGAGATCATGTTTAGATTCCTTCTATAGAATATTTCTCACCATAATTTAAAGAAGGATTGCAACAGGATACCATCCTTGAAAAAAGGACAAGAACTTCAAAATGAGGGAATGTGGAATACCTTCGTGTTGGTCTCAAAGACAAAAATCCAAGAAAATATAAGTGGATTGAGAAGGGAAGGGTGAGGGAACTGTACCCTCATCTATTTATTGACTAAAAATGTGCTTTTGGAGGTCCAAAAGCTTCCAATGGGGAGGAGTGATCCAAGGGATAAAAAAAAATGCTCAAAATTTTAAAGCGTGTGACAGAGCTCGAAACCTATACAATTGGATATATCTCAGCAACTTCAATCCAACGCAAGTCATTTCACTCAAATATGAAATCGTATGCTCCCGGTATCGTGTTCTGATCGATTTGGGAAACAACTAAAAAATTGAAAACTAGTTTGCACAAATTCCCAGTCAGTAGTTCGTACGCTGAATGGGCCATGACTTGGTAGGATGACTGGGTCCTTCATCTGCCAATGGTTGGTCAACATTTGGCATAAGCTAATTGGTTGAGGCATGGTTAATTTTCATTGGTTGAATGTTTGTTGTGGTGGCCTAATGAGGGAGTGCCACGCGGGCCAACCACTGGTTGCCACATGGCCTCCTCATGGCCGACCAAAATTTTGTAAGGATTCCAAACAGCCCCCGAGGAATCAAGCACCGAACCTCGCATAGACCATACAAGACCTCCACCAACTCTGCTACAATGGTACTTAACCTATATAGTAGAATGATTGTATTCAAACTTTATTTATTAGCATGTTTGGGGGTAGGGTCGGGGCTAAGCCCAGCCCTAGTCACCCCGCCTAAGAGAACCAAGGGGTGGGACGTGGGCCATGGCTTAGCCCCAACCCCATGGTCACCTCCCCCCATACAATGCACTAGACCCATGGCTGAGAACCGTCGATGGATGAAAAGGGGGCCAACCCCAAAGAGGCAATCCCAGGCCATAAGCAAGTCTATATGACCACCGAAGGAAGAGCAGCAGGAGCTAGATGCTAGGCGCTTGCAGAGTAGGCCAACCCCAAACCATATGGCCACCACGTGACCTCACCATCAGCATATGGAGAGCATAGTTCTCAACGTGGAATTTAATCGCTAAGCCTCGAGTTTTATGGAGCATTATATGACTTTGTGTCAAGCGGTTAGGGGCTCGGCAAACAGGGGCGGGCAGTTAGCCCCGACCCTTGGGCACGAGGCCCTAATTTTTTGGAACTGGGGGTTTAATGGAAGAGTTATCTGTCCTACAATTTCACCCGCCAAGTGGGAATGTAGGCCAGGTTTTCGTGTCATTTCCACGTTTGGGGCGCTCAAGCCAAGTTTGGTGCCAATTGTAGGATCACTAGCAAGAAAATTAGAAGAAGAAAAAAAAGAGGAAACAAGCATAACTTTCTCAGTTTTTGGCTAAATGAAGTGTAGAAAGAACCAAAATGGGGGTTTTTTACTGTTTTGGAGCCATTGGAGACATTGTTTTTGCTTTTCGAGTACTGTAACTTGATGTGAACACATATTTTTGAGCATAATGAAAGAGGTTCAACATTGGAAGTTGGACCGGGAGATGTAGCTCAGGAAGGGTGAACTCCTTCATCATCTATTGTCTTGTGTACACTGTTATGGTACTAATGTCTTCTTTATTTTTTGCAAAACTGAGATAAAAAAACATATTTTATGTGTTTAGTAAATTGATCCTCTACCCAAAACACATAATTTTCACTTGCAAAATTGTTAAAAAAATCTTCAAGTTTACACATACATATCACCATCCCTAGAACATAGTTAATTCTTTACAATGAAAGAGTCTTTGAATCCTTGGGATCGTATGCATGTGCCTTAATATCTTATGAGGAGGACCATATGATTTACCTGTTTTTTTTAATCATGGTAATTTTCATGCCCACATTTTGGACATATATCTTTGTCTGCATATTCTCCTCTATATAGAATGCAATCATTCAGACATTCATGATATGGTATGTACTCAACACCCAACATTTTCAATGACTACTTTTCCTCTTCGTAGCTACCCGGAAAGAAATTATCACTTGAAAGAACCTTATCTTTGAATATCCTACAGTTGATGGGGAATATACTTATACATTGTCAATATTTAATATTCATAAAAGCCACCATTTTTTATTTTGATTGTGTAACAAAATATAAGGAACTTTGTTATGCAACCAACTCACAAAATAGAAGAAAAGATAGATCAACGACTTCAAAATCAGCCTCCTCGAGGGGGAAACCTCCTTTACATTACACAAATGAACAATTCCTAAATTATAAAAATTACAAGACCTCCTTTCTATATATAGGAGTCTAAGGGGTCACAATATAATCAAAGCTGACATAACAATAATAATGTAAGGGCACAATAATAACAATATGGGGACAACATGGGCACATCAGTAACAATAAGGGGCTACAATGATAATAATAATAAGGTAATACACTAGTATTATAGGGACCTAACATGCCCCACTACTTCAAAAAAGTGTTGTCCTCAACGCTTGAGTAGTTCTGGATGCTTCTGTTTAAAATTTGCATCCTCCCATGTGGAATCTTTAGCAGTTTAGTTCTTCCCCTTAATGAGATACTCTGAAATTGATCGATTTCCTCGCCGTCGAGTTCTTGTTTTAGTGACTGCCTTAGGTTCCAATATGTTTTTTCCTTCCTCTTCAAGTTTTGGCAATATTGTTTGAACTAGGAGCTTGTCACCTATAACCTTCTTTAAGCATGAAACATGAAAAACTGGGTGCACTCGGGAAGATATAGGAAGTTCCAATTTATATGCCATAGTACCAATCTTTTCCAACACCTTGTACGAACCATCATACTTTGGTGATAATTTATTATCCTTCTAAACTTGCTTGAGGGACATTTGTTTGTATGGTTGTAGTCGTAGAAATACCCAGTCACCTACATCAAAACTTCTTTCACTGCGATGTTGATATTCCTGTTGTTTTATTCTATTATGCGCCAAAGTTAAGTTATCCTTTAAGAGTTGGAGAACTTTTTGTTGATGCTCGATGTGATCTTCCACTGCTTGAACCTTAGAATTTTTTCTTAAATATGATGTGATGGACGGTTGATGATATCCATGAAGTGCCATAAATGGGGTCCTTTTTGTTGCAGTATGGCAAGAAGTGGTATACCACCATTCAGCCAGAGGCAACCATTTGACCCATTATGTATGTTTATCAGATACAAAACAACGAAGATATCCTTCCAAACATTTGTTCACTATCTCAGTTTTCCCATCAGATTGAGGATGATAAGATCAGATATGAGCTAACTAAGCACCAAGACAAGAAAATAATTTTGTCCAAAAATTTCTAGTGAAAATAGGATCTCTGTCGCTTACAATATTCTTTGGGTTTCCATGTAGCTTTTGAATTGTTTCCATAAATGCCATAGCAACTGTGTTGGATTTAAATGGATGAGATAATGCACAAAAGTGTGCATAATTGGTAATTCTATCAACTACCACCATGATGACACTCTTTTCTTTGGACTTGGGTAAACCTGTGATAAAATCCATTGAAACCTCCTCCCAATGTTGACTTGTAATGGACAAAGGTTGTAATAGACCTGGGGTCTTAATTGTCTCAACTTTATTTTGTTGGCAAACTAACATTCCACCACAAACTTTGGAATATCAAACTTAAGGCCATCCCAAAAAAATTCCATCTTAACCCTGTGGTAATTTTTTTTAAAACCTGATGCCCTCTTAAGAGACATGTGTGCAATTCTAGAAGAATCTTTTGTTTGAGTTGGGAATTCTTACAAATGTATAAGCGATCTTTGTACCATAATGAATCATTTTTCCAGCTAAATGTATTAGATGTACTGGGATCTTGCTACAACTTTTGAATGAGTTCCCACACTTCTTCATCATTCTTCCATTCATATCTTGCTTCGTTTATCCAATCTAGTTGGATAATAGAAATGGCACAAAGCAATGCTTCCACATCCTCATCCTTTCTTGAGAGTGAATTTGCAACAACATTTTTGCTTCCCTTTTTTGTAGATAATTTCAAAGTCATAACCCAACATCTTTTTGACCCATTTTTGTTGCTCTTCTGAAGATAATCTTTGTTCTAAAAAGTATTTAAGACTATCATGATCTGTTTTTACCTTTAAGTATCTTCCCATTAGGTAAGGTCGCCATTTCTTAATTGCATGTAGTATTGCTAAAATTTCCTTCTCATAAATAGCTTTGTGTAAATTCTTTTCTTGTGATTGGACGAATTTCAAAAGTAATGGGTCTTTCTTCTTGCATTAAAACAGAACCAATTCTGTTTCCTGAGGCATCACATACCACAATAAATGTTTTTGTGAAGTCTAGTGTAGCTGAGACCAGTGCCTGGCACATTGCATCTTGAAGATGTTCAAAGGCTTTCATTGCTTTTCGAGTCCAATAAAATGCATCTTTCTTCAGTAATGTTGTTAAAGATGTTTCTATTCTCCCATAATTCTTAACAAACTTGCAATAATTCCCTGTCAACCCGAGAAATCCTCGTAGATGCTTTATGGATGTGGGGATTTTCCATTCCTTAATAGCTTTAGTTTTGCTGGGGTCTACCTTAACACCTTTATGAAATACAATATGACCCAAATATTCCACCTCTTGTACTCCAAAGAAACATTTGGAGCTTTTTGCATATAACTGTTTCTCCTCCAATAGTTTGAGAATTATATCAACATGTTGAAAATGATCCTTCCAAGACTTGTTGTAGATTAGTATATCATCAAAAAATACTGACACAAATTTTCTAAGGAAAGGTTTGAAAATGGAATTCATCAAACCTTGAAATGTAAAAGGTGCATTGGTAAGGCCAAAAGGCATGACCAAAAATTAATAATGACTCTCATGAGTTCTAAATGTTGTTTTCGGAATGTCTTTAGTATTCATTCTAATTTGATGTTATCCTGAACAAAGGTCCAACTTGGTGAAGTAAATTGCTCCATGCAATTCATCAATGACAGGAATGGGAAATTTATCTTTAATAATAAGCTTGTTGAGCTCCCTATAATCTGGACATATGCACCATGATCCATCCTTCTTGTGCATCAATACTACTGGAGCAGAGAAAGAACTTTGACTAGGCTGAATTGTACCCGTCTTTAGCATTTCTGCAACCATACGTTCAATTTCACTCTTTTGGGCATATGGATATCTATAAGGCCTAATGTTTGGAAGAACACTTCCTGGAATCAAATGAATAGCATGATCATGATCACGAATAGGTGGGAGGCCTTTGGGAGTCTCAAATACCTTGGAATCATTGTCCAAGACGTTTTTGAGATTTGGAGAAATAGATGATTTCGATGTTGGAACCTCTAGAAAACATAATTGTGAAATTACGCCACGTTGTTTGTTATTTAGAAGCTTTTTCATGCCATTAGAGCTAATAATTTTTCCTTATTTCCCTGTGATACCCTTTAATTCAACTTCCTTTCCTACTGAAAAAATAAATAAATAAATAAATTTAATTAATTAAAATTTAATTAATTAAAATTAAAATTTAAAATTTAAAAATAATAATAATAATTTTGCAAATAAAAGTTATTGTACCCAAAGATTGTAGCCATCGGATTCCTAGTACAACATCAACACCACCCATTGGAATGGAAAGCATTGGACTATTCAACACATATTCTCCCATGGATAGCTTGATATTATGGTACTTTCCTGAGCAATTTATGGTTCCTCCATTTGAAACCATCACTTAACGCTCTGGTGCTGGACGTTGGAAGAAATTCAATTCCTTCGCTATCTTACAATGAATAAAATTATGATTACTGCGTGAATCAATCAACACTTTTACCTTTTTCTTCTTGATATGTCCTTCTATCTTGATAGTTTGAGGAGTGGTAATTATGGCCAATGCATTACAATATATATGGTTCGATTCATTTCTTCTTTCTCTAGGGTTTGTTCCTGGTGTGTATTCTCTTATTTTGATGTTTCTTGTTCCTTTTCTTCTTCCTCTTCACAATCTATGTAAAATAATTTATTCTCAGCCCACTTATAATCTTTAGTGTATTTTCTATCACAACTGTAACTAATCCCTTTTGCTCTTTTTTCTTCCATTTGTTGTGGTTTCAACCTTGTATGTTGTGGAAGGCTAGGGGCAGCAAAAATTCCATCTTTATAGTTGTGAGTGGTAGGCTTCCTTGTTTCCATTATTTTGCTTTCAATTTTTCTTGCCAGCCTGAATGCTTTCTCCAATGAATCAGGTTCCCAAAGGTGAACCTCATGTTGGATGCTATCCTTTAAAATCATTGTGAAGACATCAATCCTATGCTCCTCTGGAATATCTTTTACCTTTATATTCAATTTTTGGAAGTCCTCAATGTGCTCCACCATTGAACCCTTTTGTTTGAGATGTATTAATTGGTTAAAAAAGTTGTTGCTTTTTGTATCCTCATAATTTTCTATCATTTCTTTCGTAAAAATTTCCCAAGTGACAATTTGTTTACTATAGCAAAGCCATCAATACCATTCAAACCGATTGGGTTCCAAATATAAAGTCGCAATTCCTACCTTTTGTGTGTTTTGCACATGATGGAGATCGAAATATTGCTCCATCTGTAGTATCCATGTTACAGGATCCTTGCCATCAAACTTCCTCATATCGATCTTTGGAACATGGTGGGTCTTCAATCCAACATTAGATTCTATTAAATCATGACTAACATTTCCGTTTTTCTCATTATAAGTTTCCTCTACTAGTTTTTCGCCATTAGGAAGCATTTCTTGTAACAAATTTGCCAAACCTCCTTTCAAACCTTCCATGTATTTCTTCAAATCTTCAATGTTTACTTCTAAACCATCCATCTTAGCTTCTACGCCATCCATATTAGCTTCTACGCCATCCATCTTATCTTTTATGCAATTCATCTTAGCTTCCATGACTTTCTTTAAACCATCCATCTTAGCTTCTGTTACTTTTTGTGAGAGTGAAATTTGTTGCACTTGGTCTCATAATTTTGATCTATCATGTTGCATTTCTTCCTCTTCTTCATGATTCATGCTAGATATTTCAGGTTGCTTACTAGGTGTTTCCATTTTCTTTCTTCGGGGCATCAATTAATGATAACTATGCTTCATTATTCCCTTTGAATTCCTACAAACTAATTTTTCAAACCAAACTTATGCAAAATTTTAAAAATATTACACACCTTTTTTCACTTTGTAGGAGCTTGATATTGAATCTGTTTTATCTATGTAATTTCATATCTCCAAGATCTGAAATTTCATCTTGCTGTAGCCCTATAATTCCTCTTTCTAACCATGCAAGTTTGATCAATATTGGATTCTCCAAGAAAGAGTTATTCAAAGTCTCCCACGATGACCTGATTATAGACTTGTTCAGTAGAGAGAACTTGTACGAAGTACCATGTGTCACTGTTTCGACCTTCGGACTTGGAAACAAGATACAAGAAACAAAATTTTGTCTTATCTCTATACATTTTTACGAAATTTCAATCTGATGCTCGCAGAGAAAGTTATGACGATTTTCCCCAAGTTAATTTTTTGATATATAATTCGGGAGCCTGCAAAAACCCTAACTTCCTTGGATCATATCTTCGAAAGTATAGTGATACAAGATCTGAAATTTGTACCCGAGGTTCATCAAGATTTCCTCTCAAATGGGTTTTAATTTCAGCTTCTAAATATTCGTATAAAAATATTTATAGAAAACATACCATGGTGACCTATTTTAAGCAATGAAACCCTATAATCCAAAGCTCAGATACCAAATGTTATGCAACTAGCTCACAAAATAGAAGAAAAGATAGATCAATGACTTCAAAATCAGCCTCTTCGAGGGGAAAACCTCCTTTACATTACACAAATTAACAATTATTGGATGATACAAATGACAAGACTTCCTTTCTATATATAGGAGTCTAAGGGGTCACAATATAGTCAGAGTTGACATAACAATAATAATGTAAGGGCACAACAATAACAATAGTGGGCTTCTATGGGGCACAATAATAACAATATGGGGACAACATGGGCACAACAATAACAATAAGGGTCTACAATTACAATAATAGTAAAGGAATACACTAATATTATAGGGACCTAACAAAATTGATCAATCATGCAAGTCAATTACCTCAATATTACTAAGCAACATGAATTCAACATTCCAAACTTTGCTTTCACATTGTATAGCAACATTATTGTCCTATGCTAAGTATACTTTGACTTGTCGCCAGGTCCCAAGAGAGGGGTGATGGAAGCAAATTTCAGGCTTTTGAATAAGGTATCAATGATATGAGCATCATCCCCTAAATCATCATTCTGGAATGCATCTAACAACAATGCCTCCATGGCAGTCGTATCCTGTAAGTAATCACCCATACCAACCTTTATTTTCTCACCTCCATTGCCAACTTGTGATGAAGAAATACTATTGTTGTATTCATTCTTAATTGGTGAATCTGGATGTAGTGGGAATTGAATAGGTGGTTGATTCAACCATTCTTTGTATGATTGCCCTATGATTCTTGCTCTTAATGTAGCCTTCTCTTAAGTTGACATTGTAGTGGGTTGCACTAGAAGATGGTAGGCGGTTCGCTCATCATCATTGGAATCATAATTTAAAAAAATATTGAACGTCATTAGTACAATATCAATGATATTAGTAAGCACGTCAATGTAATTGGTTTGTTGAAATTACATTATACCAAACAATTATTACCATTGTTGATCCAGGATTGCAGCTAGAAGATGCCATGTTCCAATTCGCAGGGTGAAGAGGTTGTCCATTTTCATCTACCAACTGCTTGTGATATGTTGCTCTTGATAAGAGCTTTCAACATTTTTGAAATGGAGTAATAATTTCTGCATCTCAGCTCGATTCTGAATCGAGATCCTCCAAATTTGGATACATTTTATTTAAATTGACATGGATTAAAAAAATAAATCCAATTAGATAATAAAAATATAAATAAAATATGAACTTACATGAAATGGAAAGGGGGAACTCCATGAAGGAATTTGATCAGCAGTATGGAAGGAGATGGAATTTGAATAATTGGCCATTTGAGATTATTGAGATTTTGTCCCTGCATTTGAGAAAAATCAGAAATAAATTTTTGTGAGCATATCTAAAATCATACTCGAGAACCATATAACCACAATTTTAATTTCAGTATAGTTTTCAAACCATTTCTCAACAATAAGGTGACTTCAAGCGGAAAATGTAACTATGAACTATTGTAATTCATGTGGATGCATCCTAAAGGATTTTTTGAAATTAATATGCCATTTTATGTAAAAATAAAATTTTAGATAGTTTTTAAAACAGATGGTGCACTTATAAGAACAAAGTGCACTGGTGTGTTTAAATAATACCAGCATCGAGGCGTTTAAATAATACCCGCACTGGTTTTCAATATTCTAAACAAAACTATGTTATCATATTGGTGCTCTTATACAAAAACTCATCGATGCATTTCAACAAAAAACATTGGTATGCTCTTGTTTCCAAATTTTAAAAAATAAAAATGAATTCAACCAACTCGATGCTCTTATAATGTATACTATGAACTACTATAATACATGGCTTTTAAACCCTACCGATGCGCTTGTCAGAACAAAAAGCACCAATGTGTTTAAAAAATACCAGCACCGAGGCATTCGAATAATACTCGCACTAGTTTTTGGCATTCCAAAAATAAAAAATATGTTATCATATCGGTGCTCTTGTACAAAAATGCACCGATGTGTTTAAAAAAAAAAACAACAACACTGATGCGCTTAAAAAAAAACATCGATATGCACATGTTTCATGATTTTAGAAAGCAAAAATGAATTCAACCAACTCAATGCTCTTATAGCAATAAGAGTACTAATGATTTTAAATAGAAACCACATCGTTGCGTTAAAAAAATTAATCGCATCTTTTTGGGATTTTGAAAAAAAATGTATCATGTTAGTGCGTTGAAAAATTTTGGCACCTCGGCGATGTCGGTGCACTTTTCCTATAAATGCACCGATGCACTTGACTATCAAACGCACTGATGTACAGAGAAAAAAAAACGATTTTGTTTTTCAAATTTTAAAATTAAAGAACGAGCAGCAACTAATTTTTCGAAATCTATTTTCATAAAATATTTTAATTAGTAAAACATTATTCACTATTTCATTATTTTACCCAAAATTTCAAGGGAGTGATTTGCAAGAGAGACATACCAGGAGCATTGTGCAATAGCATAATACTTTGGAGAAACATAACTATTCAAAAGATCAAAAGTTGAAAGGTATGGTGATTCACTCAAAACCCTGCATAGTAAAAAAATTAAATTTTATTGTTTATTTTACTAATAAAAAAATTACAATTTATGTTAGGGTTTTATTAAAAGAGAGATCATTTGCAAGAGAGACATACTAGGAGCACTTTGGAGTAGCAAAATATTTGGAACCACAGAAAGGTTAAAATTTGAAAGGTACAGTGATTCTCTCAAAGCCCCAAACAACAAAATTTTTAAATTTTACTGTTAATTTTTTTTTTTACAATTTATGTTATATTTATTCACAATTCAAGAAAACAATAATTTAAAAACCCTGTATAATAAAAAAAAATTACAATAGATTTTACCAGTAAAAAATTTTACGATCTCTGTTCCTATTTAAATTTAATTAAAATTCACAAAACAAAAAACAAAAAAAAAATCAATATTTACCTTAAACCCTTGCTTCTTCCTACAAAAATTCACCTTAGGGTTTAACTCCTCTACCACTTCACAACTAAGGTTTTTCATTTCAACCAGCATCAGTAGCTCCAATAGTGGAGCACTAGAGGCACAACTTGCTCCCAAAAAGTACTAACTTTGTCTCTCTGATGCCTTATGGGAGAAGCCAAGGTGAAAAGTCCCTTGCTTGTACCATGAGGGTGTATATGTAACAAATGGGGTGATCCTTCACCTCCCTTGTGTCTCTTGGTCTACCCTCATGGATTTTCAACTTCTCTATGACCTTTTGACTTCCTACATGACTTTTCACATTACATGAATGACTCTTGGACTTCCACTTTAGATTATATTTCTCCAATATTGAATTACATATTCTACAAGATGATGTGGCACATGATGACTCATGACATGACATGACATGACACTAATGACACGGACTTACATCATGACATGGCAATGTCAAGGCATTCTTTGTTGTTGCTTTCTTTGGGTCTTCTAAAAGATGGGTCATGATCTTCTTCTTTGTGCTCCAAATGGCTTAGAGATGAGGAGTCTTCAGTAGATATCTCCAACTTATGTCTTAATTTGATGTCCCTTTTCTTTCTCTTGATTGATCAGCTTGACTTTGAAGCTAATAAAGTGTCTTCTAGTATGGCTTCCTTCTCCATATCCTTCTTCATTATCTTTCCATAGCATGATAGATTCCCTGCATATGCAATCCACTCATGACAAGATAACATCAATCTGATAAACCCCTAATCTCAGATATGGTATGATGATCCACTCACTTAGCCAGAACCAGGTGATAGGCTAAGGGAGAGACTCAGTGACTATGTATTTGCTCAGTTCAAGCAGTCAGAGGTGAAGCTGAGCCTTAATACTGGGTAATGTGTAGTTCAAGTGTTGTCACAGCGATACAAACCCTCTAAAATTTATCCTATACTTGAATTTTGGAGCCTATTGTGGATCTTACGATCGACCTTTCCATAGTCACTTGTAGCTATGTTAAGTCTTTGAGCTCCCTTTTGGATTGTAAGTGTCGAAGTCCCCTGCTCGCACATGCTCATGACACAATGAATTCATGAGCGCACTCCTAAGCACAATCTCGAATAATCCTATCTTGCGCTATTATCAATCCATGTCGATAATCAGTGCACACTGACATTGACAATTTCTCACGCCTAGTTGCATTTGTACTTCTATTTTGGTGAGTTTTGCAAATTGTTGCTTATGCGCACCCTTGATGTTGCAAGTGACATTTTCATGCTTTTGACTATCACTTTTTTTGTTCTCACTCTAATTAGTGTTGTTTTCATGTTATCTTCACTTTGGCATGTGTTGCTTTCACTATCGTTCGCATTTTGCAACTGATGTTCGCACTTTTCTTGTGATATCACAAGTGTCATCTTTGGGCATGGGAACTGTCGTTTATCACGTAAAGTGGATTTTTGGTTTGTTTCAAGGGGAAATATTTGTGATAATAATTTTTTCCTATCTTGTAAACATGTTTCACACTCATTTCCAAAGTTTCAAGCACTGTCGCACAAGTGTCGCCGCTTTCATCGCAAATTGTATATTTTTTGTCGCACTTGGGAGGAGTTGTTGCAAAGTTCTTGCATTGAGGAATGTATGTGTTCATATGTTCTGAGTGTTCCTTGTCATGTCATCAAGTGATATAAGTGTGTGATCATGCTTAAGGTCTCTCTCTCGCTCATCTTCCTCTCACTAATCAAACACTTAGTTAAAATTGGAAAAACTCTTGACTGGGAAACTTAGCATCATCCAACCCTCCTGAACTATGCACTGTGTAGTCTCAGTCCTTAAGCAACAACCTTGTCTCTAGGTACTGCGCAATGCACAATTTTGGGACAGTCTCTGTCTCCCAGAACTGCTCATTTCGCAACCTGAGTGCTTAAGCCTATCCCCTGAGTCCAAAAATTGTGCAATATTTCTCTCCAGCCATGCCAACAATTTGTATTGTGCAGTCTCAGTCCTCAAGCCTCAATATTGAGCTCTTGAACTACTTAATCAACTAGACTCCTTTCCTTCCAGTGTTGCACATTTCACAATTTCAGTGCTCAAGCTCACACATTTGCTTCCAAAACTGCACAATCTTGTCCTCCAACCACGCTTGAACTACACATTGTGCAATCTCAGACCCTAATCCCATCCCTTGAGCTCCTGAGTTGCACAAATGTGCAGTCACCTAGCCTACTTTTCCTCCCACAACTGTGCAGTTCACTGAAACAATGCAAAACCCCTCAACTTGGCTCACTAACTCCCAAAACTGTGCAATCTCCATGCCCATTCCATCCTAAACTGTGTAGTGCACATTCTCAAGGCTCAAGTTTCACCACTGACTGCCTGAACTATGCAACTGCGCAATCACTGAGCCTCTCCCTCAGCTTGTCACCTCATTCTGTCACAGTTAACAGATCATCATACAACATCTGAGACTAGGGGTTTATCAAACTGATGTTGCCTTGTCAAGAGTGGATTCGAGATGCAAGTACTCTATCATGCTATGGAAATATGATGAATAAGGAGATGGAGAAGGAGGCCACGCCAAAAGACACTTTCTTAGCTACAAAGACAAGTTAATCAATCAAAAGAAAGCAAGAGGACATAAAATTGAGACAACAACTGGAGATCAAGTTCCACTGAAGGCTCCTCATCTCTAAGCCATTTGTAGGACAAAGAAGAAGATCATGACCCATCTTTTAAAAGATGCAAAGTAGGAATCAGCAAAGAAGGGCTTAACATTGCCATGTCATCATGCAAGTCCATGTCATCAGTGTCATGTCATGAGTCATCATGTGCCACATCATCTTGTGGAATATGTAGTTCAATATTGGAGAAATATAATGTAAAGTGGAAGTCCAAGATTCATTCATGTAATGTGAAAATTCATGTAGGAAGTCAAAAGATCATAGAGAAGTTGAACAATCATGAGAATAGCCCAAGACTCACAAGGGATGTGAAGGATCACCACATTTGTTATATATACACCCTCATGGTACAAGCAAGGGACTTTTCACCTTGGATTCTCCCATAAGGAATCAAAGAGATAGAGTTAGTACTTTTGGGGAGCAAGCCATGGCTCCAATTATCCACTATTGGAGCTAGTGATGCTTGTTGTATTCATGTATCTTGGGAATTTTACTTCTACTTGAATCCTAATGGCCAACACATTTTCATGCATGGATCGTGAATATTTGTAAGACTATTATGTGAATATTTATGATTCATGTTTACTTTCACCTGTACTAAATTAATTGAAGTATTTCGGTTATTTTGGTGCTTATATAATTGAAGATGTATTGTAATGGTTGTAACAATCATCGCATCTATGTGGACTATTTTTCTTGATGTTACGCAGTTATCTTTTTTCTTGTATGCACCTCTACTAGGGTGGTACTAATACCTCTCTCTTAGAGGCTCACCTTTCCTCCCTTTGCAGTAAAAGAACTTGGACACACCTGCAAGCGAACTTTCACCAGGCACACTTACTTGCTTTTCACAAAGGCACATATATGTTTCTCTCTCTTGCCGACAGTTAAAGCCAAGGAAAATCTATAAGCAAATATGGAAATCAGGTCGATACTCTAGATGGGGCTCCTATTCCAAATGGTGTAAGGTCTAATTGGGACTTCACATCAAGGAGAACTCCTTGGTTAACGTATTTACAACACTGTCAACAAACTACCACTACGAGGAGGGCCACACGACAAGTTGTGCCCATTGAGTTTATTTTAAATCTCTTATCTTAAATACCTCATCCTGAAATCATACTCACAAGGTGTTTTTCTAACCTATCCCCTGGTAAAGTTTTAATCCTTGACGAGCCTCTTTATCAATTGTCCCAATTGAAGTGTGATGGTGAGGATGGAACATCCATAACCGAGAACATTTCTAATTTTCTTAAATTTTATGAATACTACAAAATCAATTATGAAGATTTTGCTTGCGTGGCTTTCTTCCTCACCCTTGAAGGTCGTGTTAATCGATGGTGTCATTCCTTACCATTTGCTTCCATCCATTATTTTCATCATTTCCTCTAGTATATTTATCAATCCTTCGGTAGGTATGATTACCGAGATGTTTATAAAAGAATCAATCAGCTAAGAATGAAGCCTAATGAATTAGTTGAGGATTTCTCTGATCGATTCCTTCACCTTTGTTATAAATTTCCTGGAGAAGGCATAGATTGGGATTTATTTAAGCACAAGTTTGAGTGTTTGTTTCACATGTCTTTGCATGGTGAACCTGAACCCCTTGATATTTCTACTTCCCCCTCATGTGAATTATGAGCCAACTCTAATTTCAAAGGAGGAATTTACTAATCCTTTTGTTCCTTTTCCTCCTCCTTTTCCAGTTCCAATGAGGGTGCCTCTGCGTGATGATAATAAAGTTGACAAATCTCCAAATCAAATTCTTAATCCATCTCTTCATCCTCCTTTTGTTTTCATGATTCAGATCTAATGGGAGAAACCCGAAATGGCTCATGGAGCCTAGGGTGAGGGCTAATTCATTCATTACTCAAGATGACATTAGCACTCTCAACAAAAATCTTGAATCTGGTTTCATTGAAAGTGTTACATTTGCAAGGGACATTTGCCATCCTCTACCATCTGCATTTTATGTCTATGCGTATCACGATCTGCTTGATCAATATGCTCCACCAACTAGCTCTTCATGCTCTCTTGATTTTCGAGTTTTTGGTTCAAATTGTGATTAGATGCAAGGCAGTGACATTATACTTGTAGAGGAAGAGGAAAGTGAAGATACTTTTGATCTCTATTCCCTTTTTCAAAGTCTCCCGTGTTAGGATAATGCACTTTTATTCTTGGATGATTTCCAATTTTCTAATATCAGTAGTGAATCAAATGCAATCAATTCTTTCAATAAATTTGTAGCCTTAGGCAACAATCATTCCGATGGTGATGATTCTATTAATGTATGTGATCACGAATGCCTAGGTAAATCATCTAATCTTTTGGTTTCTCATGAAGATTTTGATTTAGATCTAGAAACTGATTCGGTCAAAGAAGATATCCTTATCAAAACTTCCTCTTCATCTCACTATCCCTTGTGCTCTATCATTTACAATGCATATATTTGCGATAAAGATACTCCATGCTCTTCAATTTCTTCATCTGATGACTTAATTTCTCAATTGCCACAGGGTGGTGAGATTATCCATGATGAAAATGAAAAAAATCAAATTATTGAGTACTCTTGCTATCCCTCATAATCTCTTATCTTGCATGAAGATAACTCTTCAAATCAACTTGCTCATGGAATTTCTCTCATCCATACATCTTCAGATTTGTGATCAGAAGAATCTTTCAACTTGAGTAATCTAGTTGTTAAAGTTGAAAAATCTGGTCAAATCGGTGACAGAGATCGCTGCCAACCATGAGAAGTTATCTTATTAAAACTAATGGTTGAATTCATCATCACACCATGCACAATATGCTTCAATATTTGAAATGCAATTTTACAATCTTTAAAGGTTCCGAGACTTGTCAGCAAGTCGAGACACTTCAACTTCTGTTGATGGTTATATCTGGATCTCTTGACTCTGGTAAGCCCCTCGAACTAAGTAAGATTTGGTTTCTCTCACACAATCCTTCTCTTTGCATGGTTTCACTTGATGTAAATTTCTTTTTGAAATATGTTTGGTATTTCAAATGTAATTTTCCAAATCTTCAAGATTTCACTTCTGATTGGATTCTAGAATCTTATTCAGTTGATTCATCTTCATCTCTTGCATCAAACTTGGGTTTGGAATGTGTATCTCTCTTAAATTCATGGAACTGTGAATTTTGTCACCTCAAATATCATTTTTGGTTGAAGGAATCATATCTATCATATTTATTTCATGATAAGTGGCTCTTGGTTTTCCTTGTAAATATCATATCACAAATCTTAGTCTTCATAGCACCTAAAATCCTCTTGAGTGTGAATGAATGCATGAGTTATTGTGTCAATAAAATTCTTCTTTGTTCACTATATTTTGACTAGTCTCATGTGTTTGTTGTATTGGCATTCATTTTCACTTCTTCCGATGATTACGACGCCAATGTAGTGTGTCATTTTTCATGCAAAGAAGATGATTCTATTATTCAAATCATTTGTGAAGATGTTCAAAATAATTTATCTTTGTTATTTTCTAACACATAATCTCATGCCAAAAATGATCCATTTGATCATGATATCAACTGTCATTCATTTCACCACTTTCCCACCAGTATATACAATGACAGTTGTTTTACATCCTTTAATCCTCGTGGTTCAACATCCCACCATTCAGATACTTTCCATACAGTTGAGGCACTTCAATTGTTCCTGATGGTTATGTCAGGTTCTCATTGTCTTGACATGTCTACTAAATATGATCAGATTTGTTTTCTCTCACGAGATTCTCATTTTGGTTACGTGCATATAATTAAAGATTCATTGTTTCAAATTTTTCAAGGTTTTAAAGAGTATTGTTTCGAATTTCATGATCCAATAGTTGAATGGTTGGATCAATCTTACTTGGAAAGCTCCATCACAAATAATAGATTTTGGCCTTTTCTCATGTTTGCTAAGCAGGATGACACAGAAGAAGGTGCATTCACAAGAAGTATTTGAGGTTTTTCTTATTATTATGGTTTCCATCGACAAGGTAAGAATGTGGACTGGATAAAAGTTGTGGTTGTGACACTTCTTTATGCCCATAGGCTAGAACTTCCTTTTATTGTGCAAGTTCTTCAAGCTCTCATCTTTTCTCTTGCAAATTATTTTATATCAATTTTAATCATTCGTATCTTTGTCATTGAAGGTCAGGAACAACTATGGTGGCTTCATTGGAAATTTCATTATACATGACCTTGACATTCTAGTTTTTATTTTAGGAGTAGGATTAGTTGCATCCTAGTTTCCCCTCTCTTGCACTCGTTCTACACTTCTTCTCTTTAGTATTTCTTGTCTTTTCTTACTTTCATTTTCCATCATGTTTGGTTTAGCCTCCTTTGTTTGTGCTTTGGTTTCTCTTTCTTTTTGTGTCATTTATTTTCCTTTTGATAAGACTTTGCATGAAGGATGCATTATTTGGGCTCAAAAGACAATGTGGAAAAATAGGGAAGGAATTTGTGACACTACAACATTTGGCTAACTCTCCATCCTTCTTCCTTTTCTTGGTTACACCATTTGGTCGATGATGTTCCAATGGAAAATAGGATCCTTGCATTAGGAAATCCTTGTGTCGAACCATGATCTCCATGTCCATTCTATAAACATCATCCCTACACTCGAGTCATTATGTTTCGGTGTTTTCAGGATTATCCAATCAAGTAGAGAAGGACAAGGGGGGAATCCAAACAAGTAAACCAATATTATAGGTATTATATATGCTTCTCTGAAGGGAAAACCTTTCTTTCTCTCAAGAAGTTGGGAACCCTCTTCCGCCCATGAAATAAATAAGTGTCGATGCACAGTCCTATATAAATAAATAAATAAAGGTGAAAGAAGAGAAAGGCTTCCTACGCAAAGAGGTGAAGCAAACAACTCTGTCGAGGTATTTTCCAGGCTCACTCATAGGGGAGAAATGTTTGTGTTCCTGAAGTGATTCCATCGAGGTACTGTCTAGGCCTGATGGCAGCAGAGTTCTACCAGTGTGTCGCCAAGTGTTGTCGCTACGACAAAAATCCTCTGAAATTTCGCCTATACTTGAATTTCGGAGCCTATTGTGGATCTTGCGATCGACCTTTCCGTAGTCACTTCTAGCTCTATTAAGTCTTTGAGCTCCCTTTTGGATTTTAAATGTCGAAGTCACATACTTGAACATGCTCAGGCCACAATGAATTCATGAACGCACTCCTACATGCAATATTGAATAAGCCTAGCACAATCTATCAATACAATTCTTGCACTATGATCAATCCATGTCGATATTCAATGTGCACTAACATTAACAGTTTCTCACTCCTAGCTGCATTTGTACTTCTATTTTGGTGAGTTTTGCAAATTGTCGCTTATGCAAACCCTTGTTATCGTAAGTGTCGTTTTCATCCTTTTGAATGTCACTTTTGCTTGCTCTCACTCTAATTAGTGTCATTTTCATGTTATCTTCTCCCTGACATATGTTGCTTTCACTTTCATTCGCATTTTCCAAGTGTCGTTCGCACTTTTCTTTTCATATCACAAGTGTCGCCTTTGGGCATGGGAACTGTCGTTTATCACGTAAAATGAAGTTTTGGCTTGTTTCAAGGGGAACTATTTGTGATAATGAATTTCTACTATCATGTAGACATGCTTCACACTCATTTCCAAAGTTTCAAGCATTATCGCACAAGTGTCACTGCTTTCATCACAAGTGTATCTTTTGTGTCTCACTTGGTAGGAGCAGTCACAAAGTTGTTGCATTAAGGAATGTATGTGTTCATATGTTTTGAGTGTTCCTTGTCATGTCGTCAAGTGATATAAGTGTGTGATAATTCTCAGAGTCTCTCTCTTTCTCATCTTCCTCTCACTAATGCAACACAGTCAAAATTGAAAAAACTCCTGACCAGGCCACTCAACCTCATCCAGCCCTCCTAAATTGTGCACTGCATAGTCTCAGTCCTCAAGAAACAACCTTGTCTCTTGGCACTACACAATGCCCAATCGCTACCTCCCAAAACTGCACACTTCACAACCTCAATGCTCAAGCCCAACTCCTGAGTCCCAGAACTAGGCAATATTTCTCTCAATCATGACAGAACTGTGCATTGCATAGTCTCAATCATGAAGCCTCAGTCTTGAGCTCCTAAAATATGCAACTGTGTAATCACTTGGCATCCTTTCCTTCAAGTACTACACATTTCACAATTTCAATGCTCAATCCTGGGCCTTGGCCTCAAAAAAATTGCAATCAAGCCCGCTAGCCAAGCTTGATCTATGCATTAAGTAGTCCCATACCTCAAGCCCAACTCTTGAGATCCTGAGTTGCACAATTGTGCAATCACATAGCCTCCTCTGTCACCTAGAACTGCGCAGTTTGTTGAAACAGTGCAAAACCCCTCAGCCTGGCTGACTGACTCCCAAAACTGCACAATCTACTTGCCCAGTTCATCCTGAACTACGCACTGCGCAGTCTCAAGGCTCAAGCTTCACCCCTAACTTCCTGAGTTATGCAACTACGTAATCACTAAGCCTCTTCCTCAGTCTGTCACCCGGTTCTGGCTTAGTTAGTGGGTCATCATATAACATCTAAGACTAGGGGTTTAACAGACTAATGTCGTCTTGTCATGAGTGGATTATAGATGCAAGTACTTTACACGTTATGGCAAGATGATGAAGGATATGGAGAAGGAGGCCATGCCAGAAGAGACTTCATTAGTTGCACAAACAAGTTGATCAATAAAGTGAAAGAAAAGGGACATTAAATTGAGACAACAACTGGAGATCAAGTTCCATTGAAGACTCCTCATCTCTAAGCCATTTGGAGGACAAAGAAGAAGACCATGGCCCATATTTTAGAAGACTCAAAACAAGCAGCAACAAAGAATGGCTTGACATTTCCATGTCATCATGCAAGTCCATGTCATCGATGTCATGTCACAAGTCATCATGTGCCATGTCATCTTGTGGAATATGTAATTCAATACTGGAGGAATATAATGTAAAGTGGAAGTCTAAGAGTCATTCATGTGATGTGAAAAGTCCTGTAGGAAGTCAAAATGTCATATAAAAGTTAAACATTCATGAGGATACCTCAAGAGGCACGAGGGATGTGACGGATCACCCCATTTGTTATATATACACCCTCATTGTACAAGCAAGGGAATTTTCACCTTGGCTTCTCCCATAAGGCATAAAAGAGACAGAGTTAGCACTTTTGGGGAGAAATTCGTGGCTCCAATGCTCCACTATTGGAGCTAGTGATTCTCGTTGTATTCTTGTACCTTGGGACTTTTACTTAATACTTGAAGCCTAATGGATGACATATCTTCATGCATGGATTGTGAATATTTGTAAGAATGTTCTGTGAATATTTGTGATTCATGTTTACTTTGACCTATACTAAAGTAATTGAACTATTTCAGTTATTTTAGTGCTTATCTAATTGAAGATGTATTGTAATCATTGTAAAAAGCATCACATCTATGTGGACTATGTTTGATGTTAGGTGGTTATCTTTTCGCCTATGTGCGCCTCTACTAGGGTGGTACTATTACCTCTCTCTTAGAGGTTCACTACTCCTCCCTCCACAGTAGAAGAACTTGGATACACCTGCAACCGAACATTCACCATGCACACTTAGTTGCTTTTTGCAAATGCACATATACGCTTCTCTCTCTTGTTGACGGTTAAAGCCAAGGAAAATCTATAAGAAAATTTGGAAACCAGGTCGATACTCCGGATGGTGTTATAGACATTTTTGGGCACTTCAACCCCAATCATAAATGTCCATAAACTGAGGTCTCCTAAGTCCCTAAAAGTGTTGCTTCACTGCCTAAAGGAACAAGGCCAACTGATTACATCATCTCCTAGAAGTTCTCCACTGAAAATTGCTAATGAATGGTCAAAACTGGACCATACTGAAAGCTCAATGCAAGAGATGCGATGCATATCACCTTCCAATTGCAGAGGGTATGATGCATACTGATTTGCTTCTCTGTAGGGTGCGATGTTCGGGAATGGACAAATGGCAGGGACAGAAATGCGAGGTGGAAGATCATGGAATCTTCTAGAAGCTTCCCTTCTGACACTTGCCTCTCCATTTTCGACCA
>APFE031641739.1:167126-184839 GCA_000404065.3 Pinus taeda
TCTGACCCCAATTGGATTCTCCAATGAAGAGTTATGCCAAATCTCCCACAGTGACCTGATTATAGACTAATTCAGTAGAGCGAACTTGTACGAAATTCCACGAGTCACTGTTTCGACTTCTGGCTTCGAACAATATAAACCAGAAACTACAGTCCGTCCTCTTTCTACACCTTTTTATGAAATTTCAATCCAATGCTCAGAGAAAACGTTATGACAATTTTCCCCAGGTCACCTGTTTGGAATGTAATTCAGGAGTTTGCAAAATGACCAAATTCCTCAGATCATATCTCTGCAATTATAGCGCAAAATGCTCTGAAATTCGGACTCGAGATTTATCGCGATGTGTTCTCAAATGGGTTTTTTTTCAACTTCTGAAACGTCGCAGAAAAAACATTATAGCAAAAATTCCACGATGACCTGTTTGGAGCAGCGAAACCCTAGAATCCTAAGCTTTGATACCAAATGTTATGAAACCAGCTCAAGAAAATATAGAAAAGATAGATCAAAACCTTAGAATTCAGCCTCTTCGAGGGGGCAACCTCCTTTACATTACATAAATGAACAATTCTTGGATGATACAAATGAAAAGACGTCCTTTCTATATATACGAGTCTAAGGGGTCATAACATAATCAGAGCCTACATAACAATAATAATGTAAGGGCACAATAATAATAATAGTGGGCTTCTATGGGGCACAATAGTAAAAATATGGGCACAACAATATTAATAAGGGGTACAACTACAATATTAATGGGGTAAGCACTAGTATTATGGGGACCCAACATTGTTCATGAGGTAGCAACAACGAGTCGATCCAAGGTATAGGAATAGATTTGGACCCCTCTTCCTATTTTTCTAATTCTTATTATGTCTTTTTTTTCCAGTTTCTTGTTTATTTGTCTTTATCTCATGGCCTTCGAGGCCTACATATTAGCATATGTATGGGGCATTTTGAATCTCTGGGCAACTTTTTGTCTTTTGCCTCTCCTAAATGGGTACATTTCTTGACATGTTCATATTTCCCTAGTGATTGACCAATCTCAAACCTTCAACTCTTTCATGTAATCTCTTGTTTAGAATGTAATACAGATATTTACTCACACAAAAAAGAAAACATTTTATATAATATATGATAATACATATTATAACATAGTCATAGAGTATCGTTTGTATAATACACCAGCCTAGATCCATCTTAACTCTAAATCTAATACACCATCCTAGAGGCCAATGAGCCACACCTTCATTGAATATAATATTATTTTGGGTAAGCCAAATAGTCCAGCACAGGAGAAGGGGTAAGCATAGCTTTTTAGTGCCATGGTGTCCATCAAACCAAGAGTTCCAAACTTGTGAGATAGTGGGTCCTTGCCACCTTTCCTAGATGGAAAGAGGCTATGCAATCGATTGCCATAGCTAAGCAATAGTAGGATAGTGTAGGATCAAATGCTCATTTGTTTAAGGGTCCTATTTACACATAACACACTAATGCATCCCATAGATAGATCTTTGGATGAGGAAATCTCTCATGGATGTTTTATTGCTGAGCACACTCCACATAAATAGATAGGCCCGAGGAGGTGCTTTCAATTTCATAGGTAGTGTCACCATTCCTATATTTCCACTAGTTTGCGTTCCGAGAGGAGAGAGAGGTAGAAAATTTTCAGGGTGTATTTGCCATGTTTAGTTGCAGTCCAAACAAGTTCATATGGTCCTTATTTAATTCAAACATGTGCCTCAGATAGAGTAGTTAAGTATCCTTCCCATGTTTGATGCCACTGTATAGGGATGCCAAAATTGTGTGCTGACAACCATGCTTACTCAAATAAAGTGCAGTGTTCCCTATCTGCTAGCTATGAAACCACCTTGATGTCCCTTTGATGTAGGTGGTGTATCAGGTTAGAAGGGAGCTGATATCTGTTGCCTCCTCTGATCCATGGATCCATATCAATGTGCACTTGATTTCCATCATTTATTATCCAAACGAGGCCAACTATGATAAAAGGCATAGTTTGCAGAATTACCTCCAAATAATAGAAATTCCAGCACGTGTCCAAACTAGCAATCAGACCCAATGCATGAGTTGTTGTGGCCAGAGATATTTGTGGTATGTGACAGTGGTCCAAAGATTCTGTGTTGTGAGGAGAGTCCAACCCATCTTTGCTACTAAAGTTTGTGCAAAGATAGCCAGATCTTTGAATCCCCATCCGCCCTATTTTTTTGGTAAAGCAATTTTTTTCCAACTAACCCAAGCAAATATTTTTCCTTATTTTTGTCCATTCTAGAGATATCTCCAACATATCCTCTAGATACGGGTAAGAATTCCCCGAGGGATCCAGGCCAGCAACATCCAGTACACAAGTGTGGCTTCCAGAATAGATTTGATGAGGACAAGGCACCTGACTCTGAAAAGGAATCAATGGTTCCATTTTTTCAATCTCTTCTCTATTTTGATCACCAACCAGATCCAAGCTGCAATCTAGTAGCTATGTGGTTTGATCCAAAACCCCAGATATTTTAGGCCATTTTCTAGAGGGTGATGTTGATAAGGGAATCAATTATGTGAAGCTCTGTAGTCCTGAGGGGAGGTATATGATAGAGTGATAAAGGAATTGGATTGATTTGCAACCATGCCAATGGCATGTGCAAAGAGTGTTAAGATTTCATGGAAACTGGTGGAGTCCCAGATGCTTCCATCAAGGAAGATAAGGACATCGTCGACAAAAAGGAGGTGAGTGAGATGACAAAGATTGTTCATTTTCAATCCTTTTAATATACCTTCCCTTTTTGCTGTAGCAATGAGCCTGCTGAGGCCCTCCATCACAATCAGGAAGAGAAGGGAACATAGAGGGCATCCTTGTCGAAGTCCCCGTTCCACATGAAAGAAATGTGACGTTGATCCATTTACGAGGACACTGAAGGATGCCGAGGAGATGTAACACATGATCTAATCCATGAATGCTGATGGGAAACCTAGGTGGATAAGTATCATCTTTATATAGAGCCAACTAACTCGATGAAATGCCTTTGCAAGATCGATATTTAGGATAATACCTTTCAAATTCTTGACTTTGATAGAGTGTAAAGCCAGTTGATCCGTTCCAATAGCCTCATGCATTTTTCGGTCCTGTAGGAAGGAAAATTGCTCAAAGGAAATATGGTCGGAGAGGATGGGGCGAAGACTTTTTACAATGATCTTGGCAATGATTTTATACAGGGAATTACATAGAGAGATTGGGCAGAAGTAATTGAATGATGATGGGGAGTCAGACTTAGGGATCAAGGCAATTAAAGTAGAGTCTATGGCATCATACGTTTTTCGTGTGATCTTGCATTCTTCAACTATTTTGAGGAGATCTTGTCCTATATGCTCATAAAAAGCCAGATATAATTCAAGAGACCGTCCATCCGGTCGAGGGATTTTATATTTTTTAACCATTTCAGTGTCCCTTCGAGTTCTACAGAGGAGATTGGGGCAATTAACTCTTCTGATGTGTCCATATCAACAAAAATAGGGAAATGTCATGCCAAATGAATAATTTCTGCAAGATTTGTAGCCAGTGGTGCTTTGTAGAGTTGTTGAAAGTGAGAGTTCCCCAGATGTATTAGCAATACCTCCGTCATGTGTGGGCATATTCCAGGTAGTGGTTGACACATTTTTCCCGTTGGCACAATTTTGAAAGAACTTTTTATTCTCGTCTCTAGATTTTAGCCAGGTTGCTCTACCCTTGAGGTGCCATGACTCCTCCATTTCCTTTAGCATTTTGGATCGTTGATTTTCCAATTCAATAAGGTGGGTCTTTGCTTCTATAATTATGAAGCACCTATTTTGGTCATCTAGTAGAACCGCCAATGATGGCTCGGCTGTGGCGAGGGTGTTGTCATCATTTAGGGTTTTTTCCTTTGTCCATTGTATAGATAATCTCTTGAGCTGATAGAGGTTGTAGCAAAATCCTTTAGCTAGGGTGTGTCCCATTGTGGGAGGGTTTGCAAGCCAATAATCAGTGATAATTTGGTATAGGTTGTGTCTAGCAACGAGGTCGAGTTGAATTTATATGGTTCTTTTGGGATTTCTTGGAGGAGCTGTGGTTTCAAAGAAGATAGGGGAGTGATTAGAGATACCTCCAGATTTGACCCATTGTCTGTAGAGGGATAATTTTTGTAACACTGGGATCTTGATTAAAAATCTGTCCAATCTTCTGGCTAAAGTCGCCTCCCCAACTCTCATGTGTCTCCTTGTGGGTAACCATTTATTCATGGGGATATCAGTCAGATGGTCGAGTTACAAAAGTGCTTCCATGGTATCAGAGAGTAGGTCAACATGTGTTGAAGAGCCCCAAGACTTGCCAAAACCTATGGAAAAATTTAGATATCCTCCAATGATAAGGTTTTCTGGTGAGGTGATGGAGAGGTTTAAGAGTCGATTCTAGAAAGCCTCTTTACCTTGGCAGGGCCCATAAACATTGATGACTTGAAGGTCCATAGCAAGGTCAGTAGAGAATACATCTATCCCAGTGAAACCCACTCCTCCCCAAGTACATTTGAGGTTAATGCAGCGAGGGTTATGTCCCAGAGCCAAACTGCTAGAAATATGATGTCAACAGGTTCAAATTCGAAGAGTCTACGGAGGGCTAGATTTTTGGGTCAACTAGCCATGCCCCTATAGTTGAAAGATAACCACTTCATGGAGGTAACTAGTCATGGGTGATGAAAGCTCTAAGAAAACCCGATCCAAGGAATTTTTTCTCCTAGAGACCACCTTGGCCCCTACCTGTACGATGGCTTTCAAGAGGAGGGATTTTCAGCCGTGAGGGTGTTTGAGGGGTAGCGAAGGGGTGGATAGGCCCAAACCAGAGAGGGGTCGGGAGGATTCAAATGTGAGGGAGCGGGGTCACGGATCGTATGAGTGGGGGCGGGGTCAAATGATGCAAAGGATGGCAGGGGAGGACCAGAGGGGACTTCTAGAGGGAAATATGGTGAGGTTATAGAGAAAATAGGCTGATGCGGAACCAGGGGCAGGGGATGGGAGGGAGGATGAAAGCTTGATATAACACTGATGCATTGTGCAGATGGAGTGTAGAACATGCAATAGTAGAAGAAAAAATAGGGTGGGATAGAAGTGGATTACCCGAGCTGCATGCACTCTCTCCTGTTGCCCTAGATTGAGTCATTTGTAGAGATGATGGATGAGGGGAGTTCATAGGAGCTTGTTGAGGCTGCTGAGCTGTGGTATCCTTTCCGAGCAAAGGAAATTTTGATAGGTTAGTGATATCGGTATTACATTCTAAACAACAATACCGAACAATATTGGAAGTGCAGGTAGCCTGAAGGGCACTAAGTTCTGGAGCACAAACTCAAACTGGCATGTGAGAAAAAAGGATAGGGTTATGCGCTAGTAAGGCACAAAACAAAATAGAGCTGTCAGAGGAAAGGCCAGGGCCACGTGGTGAGGGTCATGCACGCTGGTAAGGCTGAAAATTTGGTCACAGCATGACACCTTTAAATCCCTCCAGCTCACTGTGGAAAATTTATGTTTGAAACTAGAAAGTGGTGGTGCACCAGAAATGATACCTTTCCACCTTACCGCTTATTCAACCATAGCCTCCCAATGTGTCCAGTCTCTGCAACCAATAGAACAAAAACCCTCTTCAGAAACACTCCTCCATCGGCTTACCTCTGTCAGGTAACGCTATTCTTGCATTGGTTCACTGTATTTTGTCATTATGTTCCCTACAATGACAACCCCTTTGACACTATTCAAATGTTTACTTTTTTTTTCGGTTTGGTTGTCTTCTTCACTCCAGTTGTTCAAGACCTATATTCTTGTAGAACTCGACCATAGCAAGGTAAGATCCCTCATTTTGGAATTCACTGGTTTTTTCTTTAAACTTTGTCTCAATTATGGCAATAACCCTACACTGAATGACAAGGGATAAGATGGTAGAGAGCAATAATAATTTCTTAAGTAAAATTTATAATTTATTCATACCCTAATGTTTCTTTAGCGCTTCAACATGACACTAAAATTGGTGTTTGATGTGGTTGTAGGTACAACATTCACCAACTCCCCCTCGCAACTCTAGAGTTAACTCTCATCTAAGATTTTCGGGGTTCCCTCTCTCAAAGGTGGTTTGATTGTGTTTTGGGTTTTTGGTTTTCTTACAGGCCCCAAATCCTCCCCATGTTGTGAACGTTTTTAATGCCACCACTGGAATGTTGTATTTTCTCTCCATGAACTAGGAGTTTAGCTATTTTCCCAAAAGGGCTATAGATTTTTGTAACTGTGGTCTCGATCCTTGTCCTGAATCTTAATTTCTTCTCTCCTGTACATGGCCATGGCATGTAGCCTTGGAATTATTGACTATTAATTGTAATGTTGGAAACTATACGTTTTATTCTTTTAAGAAGATTTTGTCTGTTTTCATAGGTGGCCCTTGGTTTTTGAAAAGTGCTAGTGTCACGGTTTGGGTATTTTCTTTTGATTGAATTGAACTAAAAGTTCGACTCACTGGGTGAAAGTGTATATAGATATGTTGTGGACATCATGAAGCATGATGGTGAATAAACAAGGACAATGGTGAATTGACAACAAAGCTTACATATAGATGGCACAGGAAAGCATACAAACCAATCAATGAGTTTTTCAATGAGTATTTGTATAAAGGCAAAAAGGTCATGACACCCAACATTAATTCCCTGAGATTGAGTAGACAAAAAATTGGCCTTGAATAATAATTTTAGCTAGTTTACATATTCATGAACATGATAAATATTTCTAGTTTCTAATTATTTAACCAGAAACAATAAATGTTTAACAAAAACTAAAAAATCATTTTATCTAATTAAATGGTTAGTAGATCCCTTCAGTTTTCTGGTGCCCAAATATCTCCAAAAGCATAAAGACAAATTAAAATTTAGTCATTGTTAACATGCCTTGTCAATATGTAGAGGGAATGACTCTTACTATTGAACAAAGTAATACAAGAAGTATATATCATGTTAGTGGGCCTTGCTCTCATACTAAAACATGAGATAGGTTTCACGATGAAACATGAAATGGGATTGGTTGTTACATAGGGTTTCCGCCCCCCAAAAAAACAAAAAACTAAGAAAAAACCTGACTAAATGTATCCCCAGCCCCATCCTTATCAATTTCTCTCTCTGTATCCAACAAAGAAGAAATTTTATTGTCATCCTCTTCCTTTATGCAATCCATTCCTCAGAAAAAAGTGGAATTGACACTCTATCATTGTACACATTTTCTATTGTTATGTATAGTCCATCCAGTATCTCATATATTCTTGTTTCTTCGATCAAAATTCTTGAGACTCCTCTTCCACTTAAGGGCATATGCCTTCGAACAAATGGCATTTACCCCTTCCCCATGACAAGGTGGTACGCGTACCTTCCCACCATTTCACTTTATAGATGCGATAGATATGGCGATTTTCTGCGGCCCCAACTAATCCATACATCTTTGTATTTCTTGATAGACCCATGCATTCTACAACATCATTACATCCTGAATCATGTAGAAAGAAAACATCTTAATAAAATAGTGTTTAGGCCTCATACCTGAACTTTATATGACACTCTTTGTACCTAATTCCAACCCTTTGACAATACGTTTAAGCCTCAGAACAAGAAGGGACTTCAGGTCCAAATCACTTCAGATTGAGAATGACCAAATAACTCCCTAGTTAAGAGGGAGTGTTGAAAAGTGTAACTAGGTCTAGTCTTCATAATGACATGTAATTATGATTTTATGTAAAAGATGTAAGGAAGAAAAAAATTAAATTATTGTAATGCTTGCCTCATGGGTTTCATGAGCAAGATATTTTATCTTTAGTTAAGGCTCCCATTGTGAGCACTTAGGGATTTTTTCATCTAGTCATAAAAGTCTAAAGAGTCATTGTCATTTATTGAAGGCATGTTACACATTGTAAAAATCAATTTTATTTTTGTAACTCACCCTTAAAGATCTTGTCAGTAGTCCTCACTTAAGTGGACCTATAATGAAAGGGATAATACTAGAAATATGATGTTGGCCTATTATAGTGATCATGTCAATCTAATAATCATGGACAAACCACTATATATAGTAGTGCTTGTCCTCATTTCGAAGAGAATAATTCGATCAAGAAAGTCTAAGATAACCAAGTTTGAAAATAATATTAGAAGGAGCCTTAACATCAACGAAGGAAGAGGAAGGGATAGGGAAGATAGTGACATCATTATCAGACTGTTTTTGGGCTAGTATACCATCACAAATGTGAATATTGCAGATCTGAAGTTTGCAAATAGAGGCTGAAGATTGCAAACATATAAGCGAGATCAAACCCTGCGTTCGTCCAGATGCCTCTGTTTGTTTGCAATGCAATATGTGGTAATCACATATTGCAACTCTTCCAAGCCTGAGGTCCACGTCCTTTGGGAACCGATCTTTGTGATGCAATGCCAAACTGTGCCATGTTCTTGGCCGTTGATCGTAAATATCTAATAACACATATTTCATTAAATTTGGAAGTTTTCAATGGATTTAGAATTTAGAACTTTAACTAGATTAAGTTTTTTCAAAATGAGGAATTAGAAAGTCACTTAGTTCACTAATTTTAATGTAGATATTCACCATCTTTTGTGTAAAAATTATCATGATAAGCTTTATAAAATTATATAAACTTGCTAAAGCAAATCTTTCACATATTAATCTTGGATTCCTTACATTATCTATTTTAATAGTTTTTATGGTTTATATTAAAACATAAGTCTTTTAAGGTTAATTTTAGGAAAATAATGATGTGTATTTTACTATAATTAACCCATTTAATTATAATCAGATATAGTAAATATCATGTATGTGTTAAGCTACAATTATTACAAAGAGAGTGTTGGCACAATTTAAAAGTCTATCGCCTTTGCAACACTAATAATATGGTTGAAGATTAAAAAACTCTCATAGATCATCCAGTTTATACTGATATTGGAATTAAATTTCAAAATATTTGTGACGCTACCAACCTTCTTGATTTTTTAACTAAACAAAATTATGATGATCTTGAAACACTTATTTTAATACTTTTTGGGCATATTAACAATAAAATTCGAAATAACTTCTAGTAATATCTTTTTACCTTCTTATATACCATTTTTGGTCTTAGTGGATGATAATCATCATTATCACCATCATAATTACATATTATTGTAGAAATTTTGCACCATTTTAGAGTTGAGGAGAAAAAAAAATAGTATCAAATTAAATGTTGAATGTGAGTAGTAGCATAATTTATTTATTATTTATTATTTGTACTTTTATGTTAATAAAAAAGTTGATTGAGGCTTGCTTAATGAATAATAGATTAATATGCAAGATACATATTAAGTATAAATTTATTTAATGACAAATGATCTTAGTGATGTGTCCAATATATACCATTATTTAGAACTTTAACTAAATTAAGTTTTTTCAAAATGAGGAATTAGAAAGTCACCTAGTTCACTAATTTAATGTAGATATTCACCATTTTTTGTGTAAAATTATCATGATAAAATTTATAAAACAAATTTATATAAACTTGCAAAAGAAAATCTTTCACATCTTAATTTGGATTCCTTACATTAACTATTTTAATATTTTTTATGGTTTATAGTAAAAGATAAGTTTGTTAAGGTCATTTTATGAAAATAATGGTGTATGTTTTTTTTTTTTTTTTTTTTTTTTTTTTTTTTTTTCCCTGAATTGGTCTACCTCTATATTGATACAAAATATGCTTACAGCGAGGCAAAGTCCTCGAGAGTTCTAGCCCATGAAATGGCATACTGGCAAAATACGTTTGAAAAACTGACCCAAGGACTTGGAATAACTGAAATCCATAACGAAAGACTTAGTGTCCGGACAGTGACCAAAATCTGACTTGTAAACCACCTAAGCCAAGACAGTAACCAACAGACAGGGAAATGCCACCCACGCAGGGGAAACCGGCCCTTAAAAAGTAGAGGAAACTTGATACTGGGAGCTACAATCATAAGATGACCTTGTATCCTTAGAGGATTGAACAACCGCTTTTAGCATTTGAACAAAACCAGAAAAACGCAAACCTGTTCAGTCTTCATGCTATGTTGGAGGCTGCTCTTTAATGATGCGGCACCTATACTAATCTGGTGCTTCAAACTCCGCGGATTGACCCTCTTTTCTTGCAAGTTCTCCTTTTGCAAGAGCGCTCGGGCCAGCAAAAGTGGGCGAATCCTGAATAGCATAGCCCCTAATGTCTCGTCTCTGCGAAGTCACATTCGTCGAGGGAACATTCTGGTTTTCCATCTGCTAGTGCTGAGGAACTCCTAAATCAACTGTCTCCGAACCCCCAGCATGCTCACTCAGTTCTACAGTGACCGATACAATGAAGGAGGAATTGCCAAGACTACAAGGGAGGCGAAAGCAAGCCGTGTGTGTACTAGATTGCTGAGAGCTCACTTCTAACATAAACTGCCTCCTTCCTCTGCCACAAACACTTCTGGTCACAAGATAGCAGTAAAAACTAAAATCTGAAGGCTCAAACGAAGGGTCCGAGGTGGTTGAGGATGCTTGGTGGAGGACCTAGCCACGAGAGATACCTCTTCTGCAGCCCATTCTAGTTCACTCTTTGGGCATGTTGAATTGAGCTAGGGAAGCAAAACAAACGGTCAAAGAGGGGAAAGCACAGTGGCAACAGAGGAAAATGTGAAACAGATAAATAGGAGCATGAAAGCTTGGAAGAGTGTTAGCTCTTCAAACCAGCACCCGACAGTGCCCTGAACTGTCTCTAGCAAAAGAAGCGTCACCCTTGCTATGCTAGAAAGAGTAGATGGGAAGAGTAAAAATGAGAATCGTGTCGAGCATCATTGCAGTTAAGCTATCAAATTGGCGCGCCTGAGAGAGCTGCATTAACGCAGTAATAAAGGTAATTTTATGAACCATTAACTCCTGCGTCCTGCAATTCCATCTGGCTATGGTGAGCATCCACTTGCACGCCCACCAAGCCATCTTCGTACTAGCCTCCAGATTGTTCACCTGCATCCGGGAAAATAATGGTGTATGTTACTATTATTAACCCATTTAATTATAATCCGATATAGTACATATCATGTATGCGTTAAGTTATGATTATTACTAAAGGAGTGTTAGCACAATTTAAAAGTGTATAACCTTTGCAACACTAGTAATATGGTTGAAGATTAAAAAAACTCTCATAGGTCATATAGTTTATACTCATATTGGAATTAAATTTCAAAATATTTGTGACGCTTCCAACTTTCTTGATTGTTTAACTAAACAAAATTACGATGATCTTGAAACACTTCTTTTAATGCATTTTGAGCATAACAATAAAATTCAAAATAAATTTTAGTAATATCTTTTTACCTTCTTATATACCTTATTTGGTCTTAGTAGATGATAATCATCATTATCACCATCATAATTACATACTATTGTAGGAAGTTTGCACTATTTTAGAGTTGAGGAGAAAAAAAAAATTAGGATCAAATTAAATGTTGAATGTGAGTAGCAGATTGAGGCTTGCTTAAATAATAATAGATTAATATATATCATAAAGTTGTTTAATGACAAATGATCTTAGTAATGTGTCTAACATATACCATTATTTAGAACATTAACTAGATTAAAGTTTTTCGAAATGAGGAATTAGAAAGTCACTTAGTTCACTAATTTTAATGTAGATATTCACCATTTTTGTGTAAAAATTATCATGATAAAATTTATAAAACAAATTTATATAAACTTGCAAAAGAAAATATTTCACATCTTAATGTGGATTCTTTACATTATCTATTTTTAATATTTTTATGGTTTATGTTAAAAGATAAGTTTGTTAAGGTTATTTTATGAAAATAATGATGTGTATGTTGCTACTATTAACCCATTTAATTATAATCCGATATATAGTAAAATATCATGTATGTGATAAGTTATGATTATTACTAAATGAGTGTTAGCACAATAAAAAGGCTATCACCTTTGCAACACTAGTAATATGGTTGAAGATTTAAAAATTGTCATAGATCATCCAGTTTATACTCATGTTGGAATTAAATTTCAAAATATTTGTGACACTACCAACCTTCGAGATTGTTTAACTAAACAAAATTATGATGATCTTGAAACACTCCTTTTAATGTTTTTTTAGCATAACAATAAAATTCGAAATAACATTTAGTAATATCTTTTTACCTTATTATATACCATATTTGGTCTTAGTGGATGATAATTATCATTATCACCATCAACATTACATACTATTGTAGGAAGTTTGCACCATTTTAGAGTTGAGGAGAAAATATTTTTTTAAGGTCAAATTAAATGTTGAATGCGAGTAGTAGCATAATTTATTTTTATTTATTATTTGTAATTTTATGTTTAAAACTCGAGGCTTACTTAATGAATAATAGATTAATATGAAAGCTATATATTAAGTATAAAGTTATTTAATGACAAATGATCATAGTAATGTGTCCAATATATACCATCATAGATCCATTTTAAGTGGAGATGTAGGGATCAAATTTCTTCACGTGCAAATATTTTGAATGAAAGATACAATGTGTTATTTTTCATTGTTGAAACTGTATTTTTGAATGCTAAATAGAGTATATATGTGACCAAATAAAAATTTTAACCATAAAAAACTTTTTTCTTATATATAGATATATATGAAGTTGATATTGACATAAATTAGTTAACATAAATCTTGAAATAGTTTCTCTGTATCTCTAGCTGAATTTTTTTGAAAAGTATAAAATTTAAACATCTAATTCACACATTTTATATACTTCTAATTACTTTACAAAATATTCATTTCTTTTATTTTTCTATTTAGAACATAATTTTTATTTCCCCCCCCATATTGGGTTGTAAAATGAGCCTCTCGTCTCAATTACTAATCATTTTAATGATCAAAATTAATCATGAATTAGAATAGTAACAAAGTAGTACAATTTGATTATTTTCAAATACAACAGGAAAGAGAGAAAATTGACTAAGATATTTATTACAAATGTTAAGTTTTTATTCTTGTAGTGTTTAAGGATATTATATTGAAAAGAACATATTAACATTCATCTAAACTTAAATTCCTTACATTATTTCTATTATCATTAACATTTATATTTATGTATTAAATTTGACTCGTGAATAATAGATTTTGCAAAAAAAACTTACCTATAAAGTTATTTAACAATATACTAATATTATTTTTCTTACTATTATTGACCATTTTAAATTGACACTAACTACTTTTCCTAGGTTGAGTACAAATTAATTATACTAGTACAATGTTGGCACCACTTCAAAATCGAGGACATACTTTATAATTCTAGTTGTGTTGTTCAATGATCAAAATATTTTTTTATAAATTAGAGTGCAACAAAATAGTGAATTTGATTTATATCAATTATAGTAAGGAAAATTAAGGAAAACTCATCTCAAACATTATATCAAGTGTCTAGCATTTATTCATTAAGTGTTTAAATGGTTTATATTAAATAGAATACTAATCAGGTACTCCATTGTTTTTTTAATAGACCAAGTTTAGAAGATGTTTTTAAGTGCATTATTGAATTTGATTATGCATATTTGATATGGTGAGAAGTCTTGTTGGTCAAATAAAGCTTTGAAAACTTAAATATTTTATGGCATTGTCATGTAATTTGTATAACACATGATTACATTGAAATATTAAATAATATAAAACTCCTCCAAAAAGAATATGAAGAGAATATTTGATATACAACAAATATGGAAAAGTGTGTATGAATGTATATTAATAGATCCTTCAAAAAAAATTACATTCATGAATCATATAAACCTACTCTTAAGATATTCGCTCAAGTAGATTAAGAATGGCTTCTACACCATATTTATTTATCTTGGTGTTCTTGCAATGTTCTTTCTTTGGCATCCATGCCCACACTATGGTGTTAATTGGAATAGAGCCAAGTTCTCTGTCATCAGGATTTGGTATCCAATATTGCTCTAAAAATTTTCCATTGTATTTCCTGGACATAGGTTTGCACCAGTCAACCTTTACATGAAGATTCTCACTTTTATTATCCCTAAAGATATTTGAGATGGATTTTGCCATCCAAATCATCTCTCCTACATCCTCATTTCCTGATCTAACTAGCAACATCTTTCCTTTCTCAACATCAATCATCGGATTGAAAGTTGGTTTTGGCTTGTTGCATTTGGGTCCAACATATATTGGTTCATCTATCACATTATCAAAATCTCCATCCATAATGCTTGACATTACTTGGAGTGCATTACGATCAACATCAACAATGTGCCTTGTCCTGGGCCAGAAATCCTCAGAAGATGAATCACTTCCATCAATTATTCTATGATCATTATAGATTCCATCTAATGTATCAAGAACATTTTCCCGATACACTACTTTATTTTTCCATTCCTCTGTAACAATTGGTGAATCTTCATTCCCAATAGTGTCTTTCCACATTTTTATGTATGATGTTATCCCTTCCTTTAGTTCTTTTAAATAGACATCATTCTATTTGGAAGCTAAGAAAGATGGCTTCCCTATGGGAATTATAGGTCGGCCTTCATCATCTATATTCGATAACTCAACTGGTTCTGACCACTCAATATCTCTAATTGATTCTTTGTACCTTAGTATTGGAACATCATTGAGTACAAGAAATTGGAAGTATTGGACATTAAGATTTCCAACTAGTGCATTTTTTCCCTCCTTGATGTATCCATTAAGGAAAATTTTGAAGTCATAGACCTTTTCAATAAGTGTAGGTGGAAACACTCGATTTTCTTCAATTGTGCGATATGTATCCATCATTTCAGGTAAAGAATAAATATCTTTACTTTTTAGGTTGGAAGACATTCTTCCGTAGGTTCCATCTATGTCTTCATGGGTGTGCCCCACAGGCAAGAACCCAACCTCAATAGTGATGAAGACACCAAGTGCAATTAAAAGTGATAGAAACATGAAAAGATAGCGATTCTTATTATCACTTGTTGCATTGTCCAACTGTAACAACAAATGTGGAGGAAGAGGTTTAAAATCAACATTTTTACTTTTTGAACTTCCATGAGATATAAAATCATCCTTGTACCCTTGACATTTTGAGTAAATAGAGGTGTCAAGTAATGCATTTGTAAGTGGGTTTCTTGAAATTCCTCTTTCATAAAGTAGATCACCATACATATCCATTTGTGGGTCTTCAAGGTCCCTTAAGCACTTTGCAAGAGATGTAATAGTAAATTGTGATCCCATATGGACAAATGGTAAGGAGAAATGACCAAAACCTCCTTGACTTATGCCCATTTGTAAGCATACCTATCAATGAAAAACCTAAATTTGTTCCTACAATAGATTTTGATTTGACAGGTAGCCTTGGGATTGAAGTCTTTTTTTTGTCCATTTTATCATGGATAATTCTCAAATACTCCTTTGGAAATCACTCTGACATAATTCTATGGGCATAGTAGCAATATCTTCCACACATAACAATCTTGTTATGTTTCTTCAATGTACCTCATGCCTTTTCTTCCAACTCTTTTGTAGTTGTTGACTTCATTTGTGCTTTCAACATAATACATTCATTGCATTTACTGAAGCTGGTGTTCTTTGAAAATGCCACATCTCGAAACTTAGTATTCCAAATCTTTCTCATTGTTGACTATGATATTGATGGGTAATTGAGCATTTGAAGAGCCTCATTGATCTCTTTTAACAAAGAATTTTGTGTGTAAGTCGAAGGAAGAAATATTAAAGGAGTAGATGTTCCATCTTCTTCAACTTGACGTGTTTGGTTTGGTGAAAAATCTGAATTATCCTTTACAATTTTGTACAATATTTCTATGGCTGCCACTGTGTGAGCTCTTGCTTTGCATGTGTTGGTGTTACCATGAATAGCTTTGATCTGTCCATGTTGGAAATAATGCTGGTAGTTATAGAATGTGCTTTGAGGAATTTTATGTATCTTATACCCTGCTTTCTCATAAATAATATTCCCATTAAATCTCATGTCCTTTACATTTCTAGCAATAGGTGGTAAGTCATGGCCATGGCCATGTCCCTTTGACATGACTGTGTTTGACATGAGTGAATTCAAGAAAAACTCTCTAATACCATTTTTATTTATTTGTCTCATATCCCTTCTAGCACCTGCAATGGCCTTCCTATCCACATGTTGAAGACAATCTTTTCTACAACATACATCTGCTGCCAAAACTCGAATTTCTTTCCCTTCATCTATTTTTGTTTGACATTTTGCAATTTTTTTTGTAGCCATAACTCGTTTTATCCTTTCATATGGCCTTGTTACATGCATATCAATTAAGTTTCTATCTTTTTCATTACAAAATAATCCATCCCAATTGTTTAAGGGATTTGTGTCCTCTATAACATTCCATATCACCATTTCCTTGGGTGGCTCCTTGAACCTTTCCTTAACCCTTAATATCACACCTTTGTTGTCCACCAATTTATTTATTAGCCATCTAAACAAACACTGTATAGACTTATCCCCAATTCTGCATATCTCATAATTTCCATCTATCTCTTCTAGAAAAACACCAAAATCCATTTCACCTAGTGTTTCACCCTCAACAATGTCATCCTCGTGGACATTAACTAGCATTCCTTTGGCAATGCACATGCTTGTTCCCATGCATTCATGTGTAAGAGAAAACTTTGTACATATGAATCTAACCCTATCTTGGGGAATATTTGTGGCATGATCATGACAGTGAGGCTCCAAATCTGATTCTGGCCAAATTCTATAAGATTGTAATGCACCCCTAAATGTATGTTCAATCCTGTTGGATGTGGTAGAGGAGCATTATGTTTTAAGACCTTCTCGATTTTAACCACTATGCATCCTTTCTTTACCATCTGTTAACACCCAGGTTGTTCTCTTTGACTCCTAAGAGAATACGGCCGGGGTAACCACTAACCAATCTTTGGGCTACAGCTTCTAGCCCAGCTGCAGTCAGAGAGGGCTCTCTCTATTAGTTTTGTCACTGCCTTCAGTGAGGGTCTTAGGCTAGTTATGAGGTGAGTTTTTTGGTTGTTTTTTGTATGTTTGGTTGGGAGGATGCTTCTGTTTCCTTTAAAGTATATTAGCAGGCAAGATTAATCCATTGGGCAATGGGGTCTAGGACTGTTTTCTCTTGAAATCTTGAATTCGGTGAGGAGGAAAGCTACAGGGCCTGTGTGCATTTCATGAAATAAACTGTAAATAGTGAGAATGAAGTGAATACAACTAGAAATGAGCAATTAAGATTTCCTTACTTAAGCTGTATATTTGTGAATGACGCTTGTTATCTAGGAGCAATGACTTGAATTCCTAAAACAACAATACACAGTGATGATATGGTTATTTAAAGGTAGCAGTTAAGAATTACGCTTTAAAACACCTTATCAGAAGAAAACATATGAGATAGTTCAGATTGAGCTCAGGGTAGTCAATGACCAAGTCCTGATACTATCCTTTTCCTTACTATCTAGAGTTCAAACGCATAGAAAACATGAGATACATATGAAATAACAGGAAACACAGGTGAAATAAAGAGTTATGAGGAAAACTTATTTGAACCATGTAATGCACAGGAATCTTGCTGCTTTAAGCCACACACCATCAAAAGATCAAGAGACAAACATCTTTGAAGAAATCCCACTGCCTTT
>APFE031641739.1:204226-217930 GCA_000404065.3 Pinus taeda
TAGTTAAATATATAAATGATTTACTAACTTGTGGGAGCCCTTTTCTTATATAAATTTACCTAATTTAACTATTTTCCAGGAATAATCATAATTAAAATATATTAATTATCTGTCTGGGGTCATAAGGTCAAAATTAGCTGTTACCAATCTAGCTGTTGGAGTCTCTGCCCATACTATTTAACTATCTAAGCTGGATCGGTTCTTCAACTTGTCCTGACGATGAACCACACTGGTTGGTTTGAAACACGTCGACAAAAGATTATTTATGTGATTTCGCCGGAAATTCTCTAAACAATGTTATAATGTGCTGTGAATAAAATATAGGAGGAAGATTTAAAATTTGTCTAAACTCAAATTAGAATTTATATTAAAAAACATATTGTTAGGCTGAAGTTATGTCACTTTCACCTTGATCAGAAAATAAGCTTATCTCCTTGAATATTTCATGCATCTTCATTTGGATAGTGAACATTGTGGGTTTGAGAGTTGGCTGCTATTGAACTTAATGATTGCTTGAGGATAGACATTCAATCTCACTAAATAGAGACTAAGAAGTAAAAGAAAATTGTGCTTGCTTGAGGATTGGCATTCAATCTCACTAAATAGAGAATGAGAAGTAAAAGAAAATTGTGTAAAACCATGTATCCTAGGACCTAGTATGATTGAATAGATTTTTTTACTTCTTACTTTTTAATCAAAATATCAAGTTTTATTTGTATTTGAATTTCACAATTTTATCATTTATTTTAATTTTAATCTTAATATGCCATTGCCAACAAAAATGCAGACATATTTGTCATGGCACCTCCAAAGTCAACGGCATAAGGATGGAAATATGTGGAGAAATTGGACAGGCGTCATGGGAGGCATTTGAAATGCAAGCTATGTAATAATGAGTTTTTCGGATCTTTAACTAGAGTCATGGAACACTTACTTTTTGTCACTAATGGCAAAGGAGGTGGTGTTGAAGGTTGCAAGAATGTGTTTGAAAATCTCAAGGAGACACTTCAGAAATATTATGACAATATACAAAAGGCTAAGAAAATGAATGAAAACAAAAGACAACGTGTTCAAACAGAAATTACAATGAATTAAAATTCATTTTCTACACTTTCTTCAAGCACGGTTGGTGTTGGGAGTTCATCTCCGTCAAAGATTGGTAAATCAAGTGGGACAGCTACATTAAATTCTCTTTGGAAGCCCATGCAGAAACAAGAAGTTGATGATGATGTAGCTGATATGTTTTTTGAATCTGCAATTCCATTTAATGTGGCAAGAAGCCCTTACTTCATCAATACGTGTAAGATGATGGTAGGTTTTGGTAAAGGATATGTCCCTCCTAGTTCTAAGACTATAAGGACCACTCTTTTGAAGAGGTCAAAAGAAAGAGTTACAAAGAATTTACAGAAGATCAAAGAATCTTGGAAGAAAACAGGGTGCACACTTTTATCAGATGGTTGGTCAGATATGAATCATAGACCTCTTATTAACATGTTGGTTTACTGCCCTAAAGGGGTACTTTTTTTTAAAGTAGTTGATGCATCAGGGAATAAGAAGACCTCTGAATTTATTTTCAAGATTTTAGAGGAAGCTATTCTTGAGGTTGGAGAAGAAAATGTGGTCTAGGTTATAACTGATAGTGCTTCAAATTGTGTCGGAGCAGGAAAAATGATCATGGATAAATACAAAAAAATATATTGGACACCTTGTGCTGCTCATTGTCTTGACTTATTGTTACATGACTTAGCAAAGTTTCCATGGATTAATGAGACAGTTCGGAGGGGGAAACAAATTTCTCACTTCATATTTAACCATCAACTCACATTGAGCTTGTACAAGAATAATGCATCTAGAGAGTTGCTCGGGCCTTGTGACACCAGGTTTGCCACATATTATATTACTATCAAAAGGCTAGTTGAAGAAAAAGGGAGTATAAGAGGTGTTTTTTGCAAAACAAAAGCTACTAAAAGGCTACTAAAAGAAACAGAAACAAACACACCATATGACACCGTTATTTTTGGACCAATGTCCCCAGAAAACCCAATGCAGGAAAACCGGTGCAGTATCTGAGGGTTTTCTTTATTAAGCAATACCCGAGTACAAACTTGGTGTCAAAACTGGCATACCCAACAGAGAATTTCCTTAGCAGTAATACCTCATAGTTTCTGACAGATTTCCTGGCTGAAACCCTAGATAATCATTCTGGTTTCTCCTCATAATAGAATTGCACTGAAACCGCAACGTATGCCCAATCTAGACTGCGTTAGCCTCTCCTTGCTCAGCGTTGGCCCTGCATCAGCCTATCTAGGCCTGTGTCAGCCCCAGGAGGCCCCGCGTCAGCTCTCTGGGCCTCTACGTCAAATACGCTGGCCTCTCTGGGCCTCTGCATCAAATACGCTGCCCTCTATGGCTTGAAGCAAATCACCCCGGGTTTGATATGAGAGGATTGATAATTGTTAGATGAAGCTGAGATTCACTAAGAGTGAAACCAATCCAAACCATTGTTTGAAGATTGTGGATGATAGACCTCTCATACCGACACCTTCTAAGAACAACCTATTTATGATAGGTGTAGACCCTCTCACTTGCAAAAGTAAGAGAGAGTTGGATTCTGGATGTGGAATGGTAAACTGCAAGACCGTGACTACCTCGAGGATCTTAACTTTTAGAAGTTATATTATGATGATGCTGGACCAGATTTGAGAAATGCTTCTAAGTTTCATAAACTCATTTGCATTGATGTTCTTGGTGAACTTTCATCCGTATATATGTTTTGCAGTTAGCATGGTGAGCTCATATTTGGTTGAGCCTCACTAGATTGGTGCCAAGAATCTTTTGAGATATCTTCGGAGCACAATCTCTCATGGATTGAGATTCACTGCATGAAATATGAAGCTGCATGATTATTCGAATGTTGACTTGGCAGGCAATGGGGAGGATCACTAGAGAACTTCTCAGTGCTAGTTCTCTTTGGATTCTGCTTCGATATCATGGATGAGAAAGAAGTAGAAGTCGACTGCTATAAGCACCATCGAGACCAAATACATAGCTACGAGTATGATCTCGTGTGAAGCTGCCTAGTTGTGAAAGCTCTTCAGTACGTTGTTTGTACACATGATGAATACCACTGTGATCCTCTATGACAACCAGGGGGGGATTCGATTGTTGAGGAATCCTGTATTCGATGATTGATCCAATAGATAGACATTAGATACTAACTTATCTAGAATATGGTAAGTTGATGAGCGAGGAGGCTCCATCGCATTGAGACTGATGTACAGGTTGCAAACATTTTGTCAAAGCCCGGGGAAAGGTCAAATCTGTGACTTTCCCGAACAACTTGGAGTCATTGAGAGACCTTCATATAAGGGTCCTGCATGTTGCATGCATTGAGCTCTGGGAGATCTAAGGGGCTTGGGGTACTTACTGGAGCAACACACGACCATAGGGAGACTCACCCTCCCCTAATGGTGCACTATGTACAAGATGAATAGCTTAGCCTTCCCCTATAATACCCCAAGGTGACTTTGGGATAGGATGATTCATTCTCCTGTGAGCCAGGATGATTAGTTCTCCTGTGGGACAGATGATTAGTTCCCCTATCGAAGCATCCTACCCATGCAATCTGAGACTCATTGGAAGTACCTATCATCTGATTAACGAGTAGGGAAATGGGGTTAGGGACCATAGTAGTACTATCAATGACAGCATGATGTATGGTGCAACAGTGGTGTAGCAGTATGGACAACAAGATGTATGGTGTAGCAATGGTGTAGCAGAATGGACAACAAGATGTATGGTGCAAAAATGGTGCAACAGTATGGATAGCAAGATGTCTGTTGCAGCAGTGGGACAAAAATGCTACATGGTGCTGCAATGATACAGCAATGGGACAGCAAAGGCAACTTGGTGCAGTATGGTGCAACATATGTTACAACAATGAGACAACAATGGTCAATGGCATATAGTGCACAATGGGACAGCAATGGTACAATGGTACAACATGCGACAACTAGTATTTAGTGTAGCAAATTCATGGTGTTGTTATGGTATGGCAAAGCATAATGAGACAGCCATGACGTAGTGCAATAGTGGCACAACGGGATAGCCATGACATAGTGCAGCAGTGGCACAACAGGAGAGTCTCGTCAAGAGGTGTAGGATTTATCTAAAGAGCCCTTTAGGACAACCTTGGAGGATCCCTAGTTGCTGTACAAAGTGCCCTAGCCGCAAGCCTTATATGCTGACTTAAAGGGATTAAATCACAGCGAAGAGAGGCTCCTTTGATGTCCCAAAAGAAGGCTCTTCATCATAGCAAGGAGGCTTCCATACACTGTCAAAGGAAGCTCCAAAAGAGCCCTAGCTGCAATCTTCTATTCACAGCTAAGACAGAGTCAAAGGGAGCTTAAATGAACCCCTAATCCACAATAAGAAAGAGACTCAATACACAGTCCTAAAGGATGTGTTTTAGGTGTTGTTCAAGTAAGGAGACCTAGCACGTCTTAGCCGTAGTCTTCAAGCCCAACCGCATTGAAGGGAGAAGTCTCTACAACTGTCTTATGAGGAGGACCTATACGCTATCAAAAGAGGTTCTAACTTTGAGTTTTCTTCCAAGTCTGGGTACTTGTCTATGATTTATGGCACATATGCAAGCCTTGAAAGTGTGATAATGTGCAAGAATAAACTCCTGGGATAAATACCCATTTGATTATAAGGAATTCTCTTACATTGATGTGAAAGTATCAGCAAGGAAATCTGCAGATATCTTAACACAGAAACAAGCAATCACATTCCATTAAAATGCACTTAACTTTACATATGCTCAAAAGCAGAGGAAATAACTAAGCTGGAATCCGATCCATGAAAATGCCCCATATTATCATCCTATGCTTAGTAATGCTTACAAGGAAATGGGTTGGGTATGTGTTTAAAGTTTGTACAATCAAAAAGAAAGAATCTAAAGGTAGCCCCAACAATTTGAATAGGCAACACGATATCAGTTTACCAAGTCAATCTAATAATGTAGCACATATGGACTCATATTGATATTGCTGCCTTGACTTTACTGGCTATTTCACTTGTCAAAGCGAAGGATATTCCGTTCGATTATGTTTATACAATGGGCCAGTATCTTGAGCACTGAGAAATCAGATGAACGTAGCTGATTTTATCTCTCTAGAGGTAGCACTGGTGTATTCTAGCTGTGTAAGTGTCATTTAACGAGGTTGCAACTTTTTACATATTACAAAAATATTTGAATAAATGGCAAGATCATAAAAAACCACACAAATGGCAACTGTTTTCCATTGAGAAGAATATATATACCCCTCTCAATGTCCTGCAAGGGCATGGATTGAAAATAATATATATACTCTTCTCAAAATATTCCTAGTTCTCCAAGTTGCAACTGAGCCTCAAGAACTCAACAGTTGCAAAGTATTGAAACCCATATTCTTGTACTCTGGTTTTCATCATATGATTAAGACAATAAAAAACTATACAAACATATGTATCCTATTGATAAAATCGGTATACCCCTATCAAGGTCTTGCAATGCAAGATCAGCTAGATTCACCCAGTTTTGGGTTTTGGTGTAGATATCCGTATACTGCTTAGCCACAACTAGTATTTTTTCCTTCATCACTGTCTTAGAAAGTGCAGAAGTGCCAAGAACAAAATTTTTATGATTTTTTGGAAGGTCAATAGTCACGGGTTCTTTAATATAATTCTAACCCTGAGATGACAGGTTATGACGAAATCTGCAACGACTGGGAATCTAGTAGGGTATACGACAGGATGTAACGATTCTCGCTGGAGTGGGAGGAAGCTGCTATGGTCTCTATCTCTTCTACTTTCCTTTTTCTACTATGATATCACTTGTTGTGCACCTTTTCTACTTTCCTCGTTCTGCTATGGTCCCTGTCTCTTCTACTTCCATCTCTGCAATTCAAATGTATGTATGTGCGATCGCAAATCTTCCCCATCCGCAGACGAAATGGCTAACCTTCACCCTACTCTCCACAAAAGAGATCTATTTGTCAAGGTTTTTAACCCAAAGGATCCATCTCCCCTAATGATTCATAAGATATGCACTAAGCATAATCATAACTTTACAAAAAACTGAGAATGGAGGGTCCCCTCCTTAATCTCCACCAAATCAGGACTAGGCGTACATGTGCCCCCTCTTGATCAATCATCTCCTAAAGCCTTCGATTTGATGTCCAAACAACAAAAGCAATTAAAGGGAAGTGGAGATGCTTTTGAATTCATCCACCCATTTTCAGTTATGATGGGCATGCGAGCAATGTCAAAGAGTGCAGGGCAGGAACTGATAAGGGAAAACTCTTTGATAACCAAAGAAAGTGGGATGGTATGCCTCGGTAGAGAAATGCCCTCGAAATACTAATACTAATGAAAACTGTTGTGCCCTCCATACAATGGAAAAATGATTCAAAAGAAATTATTTTCGAGTTAAAGAGGTGACCCCAAGAACAACTTTTATGCCCTTCATACAATCGAAAACCCCAGGAACAACTATTGTGCCCTCCATACAATTGAAAAATGATTTAAAAGAAATTATTTTCGAGTTGAGGAGGTGACCCCAGGAACAACTAAGGAGGTGCATGAGGTGGATATAGAAGAGGCTACAGAGGAGGCAGGAATGGCACTGGAGAGGATCCAGAAGCTAAAACATACATGAAAAATTTGCCTGTAGTTTGTACACCCTATCTTCAGGGAGCTATTCTTTAAGAAAACAAAGAGAAAACTAAAACACATACCTGTTTTAGGCAAAAACTATGGAAGATCGGCCTCACAGAAAAAATAGCAGTAAATGGCAGAGCTGGTAAACCTGTCTTGGCTATTTCTCCTCAAAGCACACTGATCTGTTTGCTCAAAAGTTTCCCAAATCGTTGAATACCAGATATTTAGTGCCCACCTTGCCAAATATCATATAATAATATAAGACAGCTGGTTCAGAAAATAATATTTCCTACTGGGTGTGAACCCTGACAGCGACACCTTAATCAATCATTGGAAGAGAATGTTCAGGCGGTGGGACTTCAAGCGAAGGAGATAAGAATAGTCGATTCGAGCCAAGCCCAGCCAAGGAGATAAGTGAAATTTTAAATTTTCCCACAAAATTTTAAATTTTCTCACAAAAATGTTTGAAAAGTCTACTTCATAATATTTTTTTAAAGGTTCATTTGCCAGCAGTGCTATTAATTGAATTTTCCCACAAAATTGTTTGAAAAGTTTTCATAATTTTTTAAATGTTCATTTTCCAAAAGTTCTATTAATTTTTTCCCATTTATTTTATTAATACAAACCATATAATATTAACTAACCTGTGCATCCTACAAATTATATAAACACACATTTGGATTCTATAAACCATTCACCTTAGAGGCACCGGGAAGTGGTTTTGTACAATGTGCATAGTTTATATTATTGCTAAACCTTAAAAACCATTCATAGGCCCTAGGATGATAATGGTGTTTCTTCTTAGATGATGTCCAACGCCCCAACAAAAGTCATCCCTGTTGGGAAAATCCTCACATTAACACCCATACAACATCTATATACTTATGGTTTATAATGCTGGCAAGTAGTGCTCCTCATCACCTAATTGTGCAAAAATCCCCAACTAACCTAGTCTAGGTTAGATGTCCTTGATATTAACATATTATCCTACATTATCCATTAGCTCATGGAGATAGAGGGTTCAAGGACTCTCACTTGATGGATGGGGACTATAGTCCATCAAGAGGTCAAATGTCAGGCTAACTGTATTAAGGACACCTCAAGGTCAACCAACACTAATGCAATGTATTAGTTGTTCGTACATCGACCTATCAAAATGTCACAATATTGGGTAGTAGACATTAGTAAGTAGGACACTAGTCACCAACAAGAAACCTTGATAATGATAGAGTAATGATGTGGTGAGTGGATGTGGACCCGGGGATAGCGCATGTCAATTGTGTGGCAGTTGATTTGACATGCTAACGTCTCATTATGATGTGGCACCAATGTGGGTCTAGATGACATGGCATACCCATGTGGCATCTTGACATGGCAATGGAAGGTTGACTTGGCACCGAGGTGTTGTATAGGTGGTAACCATGTAGTGATGACGTGGATGTTGGGCTTTTGGATGTTAAGATATCAACTAATTAGTATCAATGACACTCTTTAGCCTCTTCCTGAGGGCCCGGTGGCTTGATAGCTCGATCATTGGCCTTTCAAGATATTGGGTATTGAGAAATTAGGGCTTCAATCTACAAGCTTGTTTGTATGTTAGGTGTCGAGTGTCGAGACAGTAAGTATGTATAGAGCATTAAGGAAAATCATGTGTTTCGTGTGAATTTGGGCAAGTTTAGAAGTTGGGTTGCAAACTGCTACAAGTTTCCTTATTTTTCTACAAGAAACAGTGTAATGTGAAGGTGAATATGCTAAATGTGATATTGGATGGCAATGATGCTAAGGAGAAGTTGGAAAATTGAAAAGTGCACCTATCCAAGATGTAAACTTCATTATTAAATATTTGTAAAGGAGTAGCTGGTTAGATCTTTCATCTTACCTGAATATATCATTAGCTTTCAACATTCCATTAATAACTCGTTCTGCTTTTTCCTGCTTCTTTTATTTCGTGGAATACTGGGAGCTAATCCCGGTGTGTTTTTCATGGTTTTCACACCTTTTTTGCCCTTCCCTTCACTTTTTCCTTGTCTGTCCAACCCTATAGCCTGAGTTTTCCATAGGAACAGCTATTGTACCCTATTAAATTCTTTTGGCAGTAAAGAGTCTACCCCACTCATGGTCCCCTGTTTCAAGAATCCTTCCAGATCTAGGTGTTCCCTGTCAAGAATCTCCTGTAGTTCATGATATTCCATTTCCATCTCACTCTAGGTCATTTCTTGGTCCATCTCTAGTTCTGCATTGCTCATCATAGTCTCTTTCTGTTTGATACTATCCTATGTTTGAGCTATGTCTTCCTCTCTCTCCTTTTACCCTAGGCTTCCTTCCATTACCTGATATATCTTTGTTATCTCTTCTTCTTCTTCCAGAACTTGGAACCTATTCAGATTAGTCTGTGGTCCTTCTATCTGTTGCTGCTTTAGTCCCCTCCTACTCCATTTTCCTTTATGAACCACTTTGTGAAAGCCTTTAGTACCTTTCTTTGTGTTCGCCTTACTTTTGTTCTCTATTGTGCTGAGAGGGCAGTTTCTAAATAGGTGCCCATGCTCATGGAATTTTCGACATCTGAAAGGAATATGTTCATAGTAAACTATTTTCACCCATTCTTCATCCAAAACTTCTAAAATGACCTCATCGGGAAGAGCTCCAGAGAGATCCATCTCCACACATATTCTTGCGAACGAAGTGTACTTACCCTTCTTGGTGGCTTCAGAAGTTTTGACAAAATGCCCTAACTTGTTTCCTATAGCAGATAACGATTCTGTTTGCCAGTAATCAAGGGGTAATGAGTAGAGTCTTACCCAGACCAGGACAGAAGTGAATGTTTCTCTCTCAAGGACAAATTTTATCATCGACGGTCGCATATAAAGGCCTGCTACTGCATATAAGTAGGGCCCTCCTTTAAACACTTTGTCTTTGTCCTCAATATTTGTGAAGACTATCATAAAGAAACCCTTAGACCCAAGATGCAGGTAAATGCTTCCTTTTGGTTTCCAGTTATATTTAATCCATGATTGTAAAGCTTTTTCTGTGGGCCATACTGCCATGAATTTACAAATGATAGCATATGTCCTCATGTGGTCTCTATGCGTCGACAGAGTAGGATCATTTAAAACTACTCTGGGAGTGACCTCAACTTTGGGTTTACATGGCCCTTTTTGTGCTTTGTTATTCACTCCCTGTTCCATGTCTTCTTGCTCATTTTCCTTGTTGATGTTATTCTCCTTTGTCTTATTTGAATCTTGTTCCTCTTCTATAATCCTTGTCCCCTCACCTGAAGGACCTATGACACTCTCTAATGGTTTCTTTCCTCGACTAGCCATTGCCTGCCTATAGGAGGGAGTGGAGCTCCCTCCCCTGCGTGCTTCCATGGAAACTCCTGTGAACTCTTGGAAACCCTAACACTTCCAGGAAACTCCACGCAATTTTCGACTAATCACTAAATTTAGAATGCATGGCAGATTAGTCTATTCTTTCCCAATTCTCAACATGCTACAAATCTAATAAATTTTATACATAATATTAATTTAAAATTTAAATATAATCCTAGTGTATTATGTATGGCATAAGAAAATAATATGAAGTGTTATCAACCAATTTCCTTCCTTATATTTATTTGTAGTCATCATTATGTTTTTTACCCTTTTTCATGTATTGGGGCCTTCATTTGAGCTTGTTGGAGCATGGACATTGGTTCAACTCTAGGAATATGCCTCCTCCATTTGTTCTTAGTGTATTTTTTGGCTTTGAGAGTGTCAGATTAGTCTTTTCTAACCAATATCCATACTTAGTGTATTGTTTGGCGTTCAAAGCATCATATTAGTCATTTCTAACCAACATCCATACTTAGTGTATTGTTTGGCATTCAAAGCATCAGATTAGTCATTTCTAACCAACATCCATATATTTTTTCTAGAATATTTCATTCCCTAGAAGTTTTTGGTATTTTTTTCTCAAAAATTATATAGTAGAAAAGTTCTCGCATCACACATCAAACCAAAAGGATACAAAACAACACACACACTTCTATGTACAAGGTACAATCACAACTCAATCAAAACAATCATGTCAATGTGTGCCTATTTTGGACACAAGAAAAGGATTCTCGTACATGAACTTAGGGAGAAATTGAGGTACAATCAGGTGTGCCATGATGGGGCCATGCCATACAAATTTTAACTATGAGACTCCTAAAGATTGATGATAACAAGGAAAACCTAGAATCATAGTGTTATTAGGAATAACCAAAGGACATAAAACGTGAGTGGTCTTGTGAGCTACTTTGGCTCCATGACAAGAACTATGAAGACATAAAGGGGTGACAAGAAACTCATTGAATGATGGATGTGTGTTTGAAAATTCACTGGAAAGTTCAACATTAGAAACCAAAAACGTTACTTGGTCCAAGGGTGACACTTCCAAGGATGGCTGAGAAAATGTCCCCTAGGTTAATTCAAGATTTAGTTTACAAATCTCTACATTTTCCCATTTGGGGAGACTAGAGGTATCAAGACGCATAATCTCCCTAGGATTGTCAATAGGTGAATCCATGACCTCCATGATGAATTTTTCCATAGGAAATTTGTCATTAGGGAGTCATGTTCAATAGGCAGAGTGACAAGCCATGTGGTAAAATGATCCTAGTCATATTCCAAGGGATCGACCCCTCTAATAGTAGTCAATAAGGATTTGTGCTACATGAGGTAGGACTGAAAATCCTCTAAGGAAGACATGACACATGATGCTTCGACTAACTATTGAATAATACTATAATGTTGGGAAGCCCACGGATCAGGATTGTTTGTTAACTTTTGGAATACACTGTTAGGTGGGTGATATAGCAGTTCCATATGCTTATCTGATCTGAGAGATCTAGTGGAAGCGAAAGGGGTGGTCAAGTCCTTAGAAGTAGAACTTGACTCAGGAGGGTCATATTATTTTTCTCTCGTGGTAAAATAAATGTGAGAATTAACATGAGGACCTATGCATTGTTATTAGGACCATATTACCATTTCCCCACATTACCCATAGGAAGAGGTGGAGAATCTTGTACAACCATTTGTTGTTATGGCAACACTTTTGATGGATTTTACTCATTGTTAACTAGATTTATTATTTCTTTGTGACTAAAGTTGAAAAGTGGAAATACAAAATATTTGATAAATGAGTAAATATTATTTCAAGGGTGTTACCAAGAATATCGCTTGAGGTTGTATATGAGACAAGTATATATTGCTAGAAGAATAGAGATTGAAAGATAAAAGGTGTAGCAATAGGCATCAGCATATAACATGAAAAATTTCAAACACTTTTCAATAGGAATTAACCACTAAAGGGAAATAAACATTGTCCATACAACATACGTGGGGAAAATATTTTCTTTGTAGGTGTTGTATTGAAGTGGCTTGGGAGCTTATACATGGACCATGAGCATTATCTTACACCTCTTTTAGGCCCTCGGGGACTAGTTTTCATCCTTGAAAAATGTTCAAGGGCCTAAGAACCATCCCTTAGATGGTCTCCAAGAGCACCACTAGGCCAACTATTCACCTTAGAGGCATTGGGGAGTGTTTTTGTACCATGTGCATAGTCTGCATTATTACTAAGTCTTAAAAACCACTCATACTAGGCCCTAGGATGATAATGGTGTTTCTCCTTAGATGATGTCCAAGGACCCAAACAAAACCATCCTTGTGGGGTAAAATTATCCTCACATTAACACCCATACACCATCTATATACCTATGGTTTATAATGATGGAAAATATTGTTCCCCATCACCTAATTGTGCAAAAATCCCCAACTAACCTAGATGCCATGTCAAACATGTCCTCGATATTAGCACATCACCCTACATTATCCATTAGCTCATGGAGACAGAGGGTTCAAGGACTCTCACTTGATGGTTGGGGACTATAGTCCATCGAGAGGTCAAATTTCGGGCTAACTATGTTAAGGACACCTCGAGGTCAACCAACACTAATGCAATGTATTAGTTGTTGGTACATCAACCTATCAAAATGTCAGAATATTGGGTAGTAGACATTAGTAAGTAGGACACTAGTCACCAACAAGAAACCTTGGTATTGATAGAGTAAGGATGTGGTGAGTTGACGTGGATCCGGGGATACCACAGTCAATTGTGTTGCAGTTGATTTGACATGCTAATGTCCCATTATGATGTGGCACCAATGTGGGTCTAGATGACATGGCATACCAATGTGGCAAGTGATGTGGCACATTGACATGGCAATGGGAGGTTGACTAGGCACCGAGGTGATGTCTAGGTGGTAACCACATAGCGATGACATGGATGTTGGGCTTTTGGATGTTACCACTCTTTAGCCTCTTCTGAGGGCCTGATCGCTTGATAGCCCGACCGTTGGCCTTTCAAGATATCGAGTATTGAGACATTAGGGCTTCAATCTACAAGCTCGTCTGTATGTTAGGTGTCGAGTATCGAGACAGTAAGTATGTATAGAGCATTAAGTGTCCTGGGGGGATAGCGACTTAGTGATCTGGCAAATGGATAAGGTAGATGATGGAAAGTTAACTGTGTTAATTGATGAACCATTGTTTGGTTATGTGAAGACCGAGTAAGCAAGTTTTAAACTAATGTGATATTTCCCAAGTGCTTGATAGTGGATATAGTAGCCAAATTAATTGAATAGGTAAGCTAAAATGAACATTATTGTTTATATCATTGCCAAAATGAACATGGCCTAATTATTCAATATCTCTTCTAATGGAACCAAAGTTATGTATCACATGAATAGTTTTAGGTAAGAATTCGTATAAATGATCTTGATTACTATGTCACATATTGAAATCTTTCATTTCACTAATAGTTTCATCATCTGGAATAGATCAAATAACTATGACTTTAGGCGACACTTTTGATGGATTTTACTCATTGTTAACTAAATTTATTATTTCTTTGTCACTGAAGTTGAAAAGTGGAAATACAAAATATTTAATAAATGAGAGTAAATATTATTTCAAGGGT
>APFE031641741.1:8701-24479 GCA_000404065.3 Pinus taeda
ATCAATCATACAGGATAAAAGTACCATATGTGTGAAGTTTTTCTCATTTGACTAATGACATGGATCAACTCCTTTCTTCAAATAAACTTATCTCCCAAGTATACAATAGTGCATCAACAAAGGAAAGTAATTTGATATTTAAAAGAAATGATCATGTTCCATAATTTCACCAAAGCATTCACAAACTTACAATAGTGCATTATTTGTAAATGATTTTGATAAAATTATGGACCTTTCTCTAAATGCATGAAAAGGGTATAAATAATATTCTAACTAAAGTGAAAAAATTGATTATACAAAAATTTGAGGAGGTTTCAAACAACCTTCCTCCTAACTAGTTAACTAACTCTAAAAATAAATAGTGGCTTGATGAGTAGAGGTTATAATGATGATTTTCTGTCTGCCAACTTGTCCTTCAAATCGCATATGTCAGCCATCGGTTTGACTTGAGGAGGTGCCACAAAATGTCTTGTGACTTGTCCTGTGAAAATCACATTGGTGAGAGGTGGTAGCATCTGCTGAGTTGAATGAAGTGAGCAATTAAGGGTCATTATTTGACTACACGTCTTGACAAGGTATTGCCAATACAATATCCAGTCATTCTTTGCCATATTTTCAATTCCTTCCCTTTGAGTTTTTGCCTTTTCCTACCAGCTTTCATGAAAATCACCTGAATTGGGAATTTCCTTTTTATTTCCTTCTCTTACCAAGTTGGTGGCAAACAGAGTGTCATTTACTGCCTTGATTATGTTCTTTGCTACCTCAGTTGCTCTTGCCACTACTAGCTAAGTTTTGTTTATCCTTGCACCCCAATCCATGAAAATAATGTCCTTGTGTGTCACCTCAATCTCAGGGAAATTGGCTTTCCTCCCATCCTATGTTTCTTGCCCTTTGATGAACTTTGAGATTCTAGTTTTTAGATCAGTAAAATTAGTTCTCTGGTCAATCGCTTTATCTATTAGCTACTCACCAGTGATTAGATGAGGAGTGTTGTGTGACATATTTTGGAAAAATTGTTCATGTTGCTTCATCAGGACAAAATTTAGTTCCAACGCCTTTTTAATGAACTCCTCGATAGAAGGAATATCCTTATATCTTTCAATGGCTTGCTACAATTCTCGGAGTTGCATATTTTTGGCTGATATATCAGCTTCCTAGCTTATCTTCACAACATCCATACTTTGTTGCAATTGGGAGAGCTGGTCAGTAGCTTTCTTATTCACACTTGTCCTCTCTATTTAGAGTTTCTGCTCGATTTGTGCAATCTTCTCCTCCTTTTCTCTCAAAAAAATATAGACTTCATTTGGTTTTTTCATGGTGGAAGTTGTATATTCTCCCTTAAATTGTGATAGTTTAGTCAAGTTCTGAGCTAGGTTGGAAGGAATGTCCCTCCAAACTATGTCCATGGGCTCATTTCCAGGTGGGAGCTTCAGTGTTTCTATCCTTCTCCTTTTCTTGTCTTCTTAATACAACCTTGTGCAGCCAGCTGTAGAACATATCTAGAGGAGGGGTTTCAGTCACTTTCAAGACAATCTCTAATGTGGGAGAGCAGGGAAAATCTTTGTCTACTGAGACGTTGTCACTTTCTCATCTATTGGCTTGGATTCTGTATTTTACTGATTGTGTAGAGGAGTTTGACACTCCATTGTTTCCTAGGTATCTGTCATGTGGGGATTGTCTTGCAATTTCTTATTAAAATGATCCCTCTCCTATTCCAAACTATTACTTTTGACCTCTAAATAGATCTATTTAGGTGGGGTTCTCATGACCTATTTCTCAACTAACTTCCTGCTAGATTCTACTATGTTATATGTCTTGATCGTTAGCACAATAGTGATGTTATATGCTATCTTGCATGGATCAAATTGCGTTTTCAACAAAGTATGAAGCCTGAGGCCTTCCATGATCACTAATTCCTTTATTGCATGATTAAAATTTTCCAAAGAAAAAGAATTACACTTAATAGGAAAAGGTGGCCATAAATACTTCTTGCTTTCTTTGAGAACTTTGGTCAAGCCTTTTCCCATGGTCTGGTGGGCGCTTTCCCTTTCCAACAATTTATCAAAAATATACAACAAGGGGACATGTGGGTCTGATGTGATACCAAAAACCATAACATAGGTGAACCATTCTTCAACAAAATATTTTTCGACAACCAGAAGGTCTGTAGTGGCTTCTTTGGAAAACCTGGGGGCTTTCCTATTAAAAATTACTTGATGCCGCGGAAAAATAACAGCATGACATATTTTATAGAAATGGTGTATATAACGGGATTCCCAATTTTCTTATGACGATGTTGGATGGTGTATGGGTATTGTAAGGTCCATTTCCAACCCATAATTGGAAATTTAGTGAAAAATTAGATGGCATCCATAATGTAGGCACTAAAATAGAATGGAGGAAGGTTCTTTGGAGAGGATGATGTCTTCTGTCGATATTTGATGATGATGGTGGCTAGGTTATCAGATAGGATGGTGGCCCAATTCATAATATGGGAATTAACACAGGTATGAATCAGAGGAATCCATTCTATGGAAAACTTAGCATTAGTGGGTAACCCATATATTCTACATAACATAGAAGCTGCATAGTTGAAGGGGTCTACTAAAGAGGCTATAACACACATACCCAATTTCTCAAATTTGAATTTGTTCTTCAATACTCTCCAACCCTGAATCACCTTAAGGGGTGCTTGGTTCTTCTTTGCGAAGTTGGCCACATATGCATTACCATATATATCCTGAGGGTTAGGTATATGTTACATTTGCTTCAGGTCCTCTTCCCTGAATGACCCATGAGTTCCATTCACAAATTCCTGAATTGCTTATCTTCAATTTTGAGGTTTTCCACCACCCACCTGATCATATCTGTATATGGCAGGAGTTTAGCTCTCTCTCCTATCCTATCAAGGAAAGAACAAGCGACATCCTTGAATTGGAGTCTTGAAGGTTTTACCGAATCAATTGTCACTTTTGTGATAGTAACCTTGGGATGCTCATCCTCGAGCCTATTGTATATGACCTCCCAAGTTGTTGCTCCCCCGTCAGTGCTATAGTCCATATCCGAGAATATAGGAGCCATTTATGTAAACATGGACTCTACAATGCTCTCTTTCTGCATCACCTTCCTCAACAACATGTCTTTTGTAGCTTGCTTGAACTGGACGAGATATATCAACACAGATGGTATCGGGCAATTAAGACTGAAAAAATTTTCATAAATGACTTTGGATCATGGGAGAGGTTTATATGAGATATCCAGTGTTAACTACCCATAACTTGGAAAATCATTACATCTCCTTAGGCCGCTAAACATTTATTAGCGTGTCAAACCATTCATTATTACACTCAAACACAATTATTTCACATTCTTACTAATCTATTCACACATTGCAATTTTTAAAATGATGTAATGTAGTGTTTCTTGATTATAAGGAGAAATGTGATTGTGATTATCGTAATATCGCATTTTGCAAATCGTTAATGAAGTTCATAGTGGCAAGTCTTAATTACTTGCAATTTTTACGAAATACAATTGTGAGTTCATAAGTTGTTTGATCGGGATATCGTGGCAGGAGGTTTGATTGCACATCACAATTTTTTAAAGGTGTTTCATGTTCATCACATGGGAAAACATAATTTTCAATTTGTGATGGGTTTCCTATCTTTGGGTTGTTTTAAGAGTTTTTTAAGGAAATTTCTTAGAGTTATATTTTATTGTTCTGAGACAAAAGTTTAAAAAGGGTCCCCACTTATATGTCTAACCTTAGCTATTGCTATATATAAATGGCAGGGTTGTTTCATAGTACAACAGTTGGCGATTCACTTCAAAGAACCATTTATCTCAGAGTACTTTTCTGAAATTCCTAAAACATTAAAAGTAATTAGAGTTATAGGAATAAGAATTACATGAGTTATAAAGTAAACAATATTTCTCTAGAATCATAATCACTTACTCAATATTATTTATTCAACCACTTTTCTCTTGTAGTGATAAAAATATAAATGTTTGTATCATCTAATAATAACATTTAAAGTGATATAGCAGGTGTCTTCCATAGATTAGTTTTTTGGTGTTTACTAATTTGTCATAGCTAGAGCCTCTGCCACCAGTGGCCATTTATAGCCTCGACAAGGTTATCATTTAACCAACATTGATTCATTGTCCCATCTGAAGCAATTTTCAAAATTCAAAATGATATTCACTTGCTTTGAAGCTCACTTGGATCTTGCCCTTTTTTACTTTTTAATATAATATTTTCTTTTAGCATTCTTAAAAGACATTGTTTAGGCTTAGTGACCTAATAATGACAATGCCATTCATTGGTTGTAACTAAACTAAACAAGCTAGCTCTTGATGGGACCCCTTGTCCTCTAATCAATGAGATCATTGACTATTACCCTGTTTTGATATGCAATTTTGGTAATTTTGGTTTAATTATTTCCCTATGATCATGGTAAACAAGCTCGTAATTAAACTTTTTATCTTCTAAGTTTCACATATTTTACAATTACACTTCAAAAAAGGAAAATTTTATTAGATGGGGTGAATCATTTGATCTTTTAAGAGTTTTGGATGATAAAGATAGAGTTTTAAGATACTGATTTGCAAAAACTCCTTACTAGGTTAAAGATTCTTTTCTTAACTGATAACAAAACATTCATACTCTCTAAAGATAAGATGTTTTTAGCAAGATCAAGTTTTTCCAAATAAATCAGGTTTACTTTGGTACTCAAATGCCCTAATTATTTCTTTTAACTTTTACTTACTTGTATAAGCGAAAAATTAGAAATATTGGGAAAGATTTTATTTTGAAAAGCCAAAAGTAAGTACTACTTAACCTTTATTTTCCTAAGAATATTAAAGGCGATATGATACAAAATTGGAAGAGGCTATCTTCTAAGAAAAGTATTTTTTTACAATTTTCCCATTAACGGGTAAGGAATCTATCTTACCTGACAAGTCTTGTAAAAGAAATGTTGATTGGCCAATTTTCTCAATTATTTGAAAAGGGCGAAACCGTAGTATTTGCAATTTGGTATGTTTACCTTTTTCCTCGTGTGATTTGTCCCATTTCAAAAACAAATCACCTACTTCAAAAAAATTTTGATTGGCAAAGGTTGTATTGAAAGAGGCTTTCACTAATTGTTGATGATGGAAGTGGGTTGCTTAGCCTTTTCTCATTCTTCTTCAAGCTTAAGAATATGAAACTCGCTTACCTTAAAAGAAGAGGAAGGGTTTTCATTGATGAATTACACTAGGGCAAGAGATGGGATTTCTATGTTTGTGGGAAGAACAACTTCTTTTCCATAAACTAAAGAAAATGGAGAAGAACTAATGGAGACCTATTTAATTTTGTCTACCCAAAGAGAAAATGTCACTGCTTTGTGCCAATTCCTATGATTTTGGTCAATAGTTGTTTTGATAATCTTGATGAGCTTTTTGTTTGTTGATTCTACTAATTCATTACCTTGTGGATAATAGTTGGTTGAATATTTTAACTTAAAACCTTGCTTTAGATCAAATTCTACCATTGTATTTCCAGAAAAATAAGATGCATTGTTAAACATTAAAGTTGAGAGTAGGCCACACCTGGTAATTATGTACTCATCAATGAAATCCATAGTGCTTTCTGCATTAGCCATATTTAGTGGGATAGATTCTACCCATTTTGTAAAATAATCGGTAGCTGTAAGGATGTATCTATTATGTTTGGAAGACTTAGGAACAATCCGACTAATTATGTCTAACCCCCATTGTTTGAATGGTTGTTGGATGTTTACTAGTTGTGAAGGGAATGCTGGCTTCCTTTCTCTTCCAGCTGTAGTTTGAAAGGTTTAACACTTTCTTGCATATTCATGTGCATCCTTAAATATTTTTGGCCAATAATATCATTCATGCAGGATTTTTTCAGCTGTGGTATCTCCTTCGAAATGTCCTTCAGTTGGTCCATCATGTAATTCCTGCATGACCTTCTCAGCTTCAGGTTTCTCTAGGCTTCTTAATAATACTTAATCATAATTTTTTCTAAACAATACATCATTGACTAATTCATACTGATTTGATTTCATCCTTAAAACATGCTTTGTTTTATAATTAAGATGCATAGGAGCATACCCATTCTTCAAATAAAATTTCAAAATAGCATATTGTGATTGTACATCATTGAGGATTATCTCTGATATTTGTACTTGATTACCTTGATCTTCTTATGTTGATAAGTGGGAAGCTCCAATTAGCATCCCATAAAAACCTTGGCCCCTAACAATTTTAGCTGGCTAGATTTCTACGTCATATTCTTGAAGTGTGGTAACCAATTGGCTCTTTTCTCTCCTACTTCTCCTTGGATCAATAGTTGCCTTACTGCGGGGTAGGGTACTACTATCTTTGTATGAGTTTTGAGAAGAAAAGCTCTGAAATGTTTGAAGGTCTTAAAAATAGAAAATTCTTGTTTCTCAATAGCTAAATAATTTAACTCGACACCTTGCAAATTGGAACTAAAAAAAGAGATGGGTGCCTTGGTATTTTTATCATTCAATTGTGTTAAAATTGCTATATATGATGTATCAAATGAAAAGGTATATAATACAAATGGTTTGAGAAAGTCATGAATTGTCAAAGAAGGAGCATTAATAATGTCTTTTTTAATTAACTCAAATGACTTTCCTTCTTCTTTTCCCCATTTGAAAACTTCATTTTTTCTTATCATTGCTTGAAGGGGTAGGAAAATCAGTAAAAATTTTGGAATAAATCCTTTTACAAAATTAATTTGGCCTTGGAATGATTGCATGGTATTTTTTTCATTACCGTCAGGAATTTTTTCGATCTCTTGTACTCTATCAGGATCAATGTAAATCCTTGCCTTAGACACTATAAACCCAAGAAGTTTTCCTTCTAGTAAAGAAAAATAAGGTTTTTTGGGATTTAAGGAAATGCCACATTTCTTACATCTTTCAAAAATGTGCTTGAGGTCACTTATATTATTTTCCCTATCCTTAGAATAGACTTTGATGTAATCTAAGTAAATAACAATTGATCTATTAATCATACCTTTAAAGAAATATCCATAGCACATTGAAATGTGGCACGTGCATTAATGAGTCTCAAAGGCATCTTCTGATAGGGATAAGTTCCCCACTTGGTCTTGAATGTTGTCTTTAATCTATCACTTGGATGCACAAGGGTTTGATTAAATCCTGAAAACGCATCTAAAAAAGACATTAATTTCAAACCTGCAATTGATTGCAATATCTGATCCATGGTAGGCAAAGGAAAGTTATCTTTTTAACAAGATTTATTCAAGTTTCTAAAATCAATACAAATCATAATATCACCATTCTTTTTCCTTATAGGCACCATATTTGATACCCACTTTGAGTGTCTAACAGGGAAGATTATTTTGGCTTTTAGAAGTTTTTTCAATTTGGATTTGATTTGACTCTCAAGGTTTGGGTAAATTTTTCGCAGCTTCTATTGAACTAGTTTTTCATTCAAAGTCATAGATATGGTATGTTGAATCATGGAGGTATCATAGGTCTTGAGATTTGCATAATCCTAGGCAAAGACACCTTTGTATGATTTCATCAACCTAATGAATGATATTCTTTCTTTAAATGATAGGCCAAGACCTAAGTTGACATTTTGAGGTTTTTTGGTTGACCCTAGGTTTACTACAAATTTCAAAGTAGAACATTGATTTTTGGAGTTGGTAACTTTCTTGAACCTATCCATTAGATCACAAAGATATTCCATCTTAACTACAGACTCTGGGATTGGGTTTTGGTCTTGCTTGTGTTCAATTTGCAGATCATGCTCATGTTCATCTATGTTATATTCCTCATACGAACCTTATAGTTTAAAGAAATTAAATATATCTACATCGTTATTAAATACTCTTCAATTTGTTACATTATCAGGAATAAATAATCTAATATTAAATTTATTGAAAATATGTTTGGACTGAAATATTCTGAGGGTATAAGCTTGGATGCCACATTAGTGAGTAAGTCAACAGTTGTGTTTTGCAACCTGGGAACGAAAGAAATGTCAAATGTAGTGAAATGAGATGTAAGTTTCTAAGTAAGCAATTGATAATGTTTAAGGTGCCCAGAGACATAATGAATTGTATCCCTTATATGCTTGATGATTATTTCAGAATCTCCATAGACTTGCAAATATTTGACATTAATACAAATGGCTTTAGATAGTCCTTGGATTAATGCTTCATATTCAACGATATTATTGGTACATTGAAATTCAGGTTTGCAGGATAACATGGTTTTCTCTCCTCGCGGGTTGATCAAAATGTGTCTTACGCCTATGTTGTCTTCAGATTTGGAACCGTCAAAATACAGAGTCTCTAACATAGAATTATTTGAAATTTTATTTACTACATTTGCACACTTTGAAGCATCTGTTTGTGAAAAGATTTATATTCAAGACACTACAGTATAATCTGGGAAGGGAGACCTATGAGCATTAAAGGATCCCAAAAATTACTCGGTTGAGTACTTTCCAATGATGTTATTGGTGAAGGCAACAAGTTCACTGCTTCTGCCGAGGTCAGTGACTATGTATTTCATGAACTTTTCTTGTTCTAATCTAATTTTATTTGGTTTACCATTATATGGAAACCACATGTGAGGCCAATGAGTTGTGAAGTAACCATGAAAATTTTCAAACCAAACCCTATTTAGAATCAAACCATATAATTCTGGGCTATCAACCACTAGAATATCAATTATTTGCCAAAATTTTGGATCAGAGGAAAGCCTAATTGAAACTGATGTATTTCTCCAAGTACCTCTACTTTTGTCTTGTCTAATTGAACTATGTGTACTACATATTTTCGAGGTGTAATATTTAATTTGGTGCACACAACTCTTGGCATAATATTTGAAGAGGCACCTGAATCAACAAAGTTATTATGAACATTTCTGTTGAAAATTTCATAGCTAAGAGAAAATGGAGGAATATGAGAAATAGATCTATCACCAATTAGGACTAAATCTGAAAGATCTACTTTGTTTGAATATGAGGGAGGATTTCCCATATCATAGACAACTTGAGTAACTACAGCAGATGGTAAAGGAAATACAGGAACTATTTTTTACTCTCTTAACATAATTTTCTGTTGTTGTTTGAGTTTAGTGAGTTCACGTAGTGAAATGTTTTCTCTAATCCTTTTCATATCTTCCACTATGTTATATTCCATTGTATCTGCTATCACCAAGGTATTAGAAGCATTCAGAGGATTTAGTGGAATAGGGTTAGTTTGGATAGTTTTAGACTTCTTGCTTAGTGTTTTATCCTTTACAGGGGTAGTAGTCTTTTGTTTCTGATTTGTTATAGAAATATCATCAAAGTTCTTACTCCTTGTGGTTATGGGCATAGCTTGTGTGTTTTCTTTAGTTGGGAGGATGGCATCCCACATTCCATTTAGTTCAACTTTTTATTCTACTTTTGCTTCCTCTTACATGGCGAGTATTCTTCTAGTCCTTGACCATATTCAACATTTGAAATAGTATTTGGAGGTTGCAATGTAGAAGAAGGATTTTTCTAAACAAGAAAAAAGATTTCTTGGTGGAAAAGGATTCTATGACCTGTTTCTTGATTTTGACAATTTCATTAGACATAGTTTTTACCACTTTTTGAAGGACTTCAAGATCGAAAGGGTCCTTTGAATATTTCTTTTCTGAATCATCCTTAAATATCACTTTCTTTGACTTCCTCTCATATGTTTGTGATCTATTTTCTAAAGCTATAATCCTTCTTCCTACAGACAAGGATGCTTTCATGTTTTCTACAAGGGCTACATTATTGGCTCTATCTACAAAAATTGCAATATTAGAAGGAAGGGGCGATATGTAACATTCTATCTGTACATCTACTACAGGTTTTTATGCGGCTGGGATTTTATTTAGCAACTTGTTAAATTTGGAGTTGAAAGCTTTGATCCTTTCATATGAATTAGCTTTTAAGTTAGAAAGATCGTTGATCAAGGATGTTATAGTCATGTCATCACCAAATTTTGAAAGAAATACTTCTTGAAAGGTATCCCAGTCTCTTATTGAACTTTCTGGAAGGGAAAAATACTAAGATCCAGTATATCCTTGGAAGGTATACAGGAAAAGTCTAATTACAACATCTTCATGTGAAAATACATTAAGATTCATGGCTAACATAAAGTTGTTTAGATGTTCTTCAATAGGAAGACCATCATTTGGATTGTACTTAGGCAAGTATTTTTATGGGTTTGTTGGGAGCACATTTGGATTTGCAACTAGAATAGCACTAGGATTTTTCCTTGGTTGAGTGCATTGATTGGCCATAACTTGAGTTGGAGACTGATAATATGGGAAGGTCAATCAAGAAGTAGGTATATATGGCAAAGAAATTACTACTGGGTTAGTACGACTAGTAGTAGTACTAATTGGAGAAGTTGATAGTTGAGGAGTTTTGGATTGAGTAGAGGTGAATGGAGAAGTGAATGTTTGAAAAGGTGATGTGATCTCATTGGTATCTGAATCAGATCTTGGTGAGGTAACTTTCCTACGTCGTGGAGTTATGGGGAACTCCAAAGGGGTTACTCCAAGCCTTTCACTTTGCAATCTAGTTAATACACCAATTTGTTGTAGTAAGGAAGTAACACTTTCTTCAGAAACTTCAGGCCTCTCTTGTTTCTTGGAAAAAATGGATATCTATTCCAATTTTTGTATCAAAGAATGGAATTTGGGTGACTCAGGAGTGTAATCTGGAGAAGGTGGTTGTCTTACTACTTCACGAGACGAGGGAGATATTTATACAACTTTAAATTTATCATCACGATATTTTGAATGAGATCTAGAAGGTGTAGAAGTTGTGGACGAGTCTTGATTCTTGTTTTTCGATTGATCTTTAGTTTTATATGTCATTCATAGTCATATGGCGCTCCTTCTAGCACCAAAATGTTGCAACCTCAGTTTTATGTTGCCCCAACATGGGGGATAATGACCTGGTCCAGACCTTAAGACAACCCCTTTTCCGTTTGAAGTGGTGGCTCCTACTTGGGGTAATGGGAATAGTTTCCTAGTGTGGGTTTTAAGATGAGAGTGGGTGGTTTACGAGTGATTACAATAGAATAATGATAATCTAGATGACCTATTCTATTATTCAAATCTCTAACTAACTTATTCTAATATAAACTCAAGTATTTCTGTGTGATATGCAACCTACAAAGATATCTGCTTGACATGTGATAATAAAGAACAATCATGCATAAAACGGAGATGATAATGTATAAAGATAATTTATTTGACTAAATAGTTAGTTGAAGAAGTTGTATAAACTATATCACATATATGATTATTTACATATGAAAGTAGACAATTTTAGCTAGGCATCATACAATAGTGCAATTAACACTTAACAGGAAGAATATATCCCATACACAATTTATGAAAATAAATTATTGTCACCAATTAAACAGAAACATAATCAATAATACAATATAAAAGTACCATATGTGTTGTAGCGGCCAATCTAGGGTGCTAGATTAGACTAGATTTAATATCAACCAAGGTAGGTAAACTTAGAGGCACGTGTCTAAAGTATATAGACATAAAAGAATCTCATCTACCTAACTAAGTGTCTACTATGACAGACTACAACACTCCTTTACAGGAGATTGAAATATGTTTCCTCTCACACCTTTACACTCAGATCATATAATTTATCTAACTGTTCTAAAGAAACAACATGTTGCTAGACTGCGTTTTCAACCCTCTAAGAAGGATATTATCCATAAAAGCTCTTTCCAGCTAACACAGTAAGCATTTATGAAAATCAAAAGCACACTGAAACTTTAAATGCATGAAAACAGATTCCGCAGAGATGCTTTGAAATCTAATGATCGATAAAATATTTTACAAGATATTGTTCAATGATCTAGCAATCAGATTCTCAAGCTATCACCATGAATATTATTTGCAAGAATTTCTAATCAAATCGATAAACTCACAGGCAAAGAAATAACATTAAACACTATTCACACTATTCAGATTCGAAAATGCTATGGAAATGAAATTAAAAGTATACCAATCTCCACGTTGGGCCCATCCACGCTTCAATGGGACACTTAAGAAACTTCAAGCGATGAGAATGTTAAAGCATAAACACTGTAGGAGTAAAACGATGACTGTAATTAAGTTTTGGAAATCGAAATCACATGCAAGAGCAATGTTCTGGAAACAATACACAAGGATAATAACCATTCTGGAAAATACAATACGTAGTCTTTTATCTGCTTCTCTCCTATCCTATATTCACTAACTTTCCCTCTAAATTGAATGTACATACATTATACAGATGTTTTTGCTTTTACAAAAGAGCGATTTTTGTCCGTTCTAATCTTAACTGATTTCCAAAAGAAAAACGAAATCAGTTTGGGAAACTATGGCTTTTTGTTGCCTTTGTGACCAAAAAGGTTGGGTTTGACCAGCATTGACCATGTATCCAGGAGCTTTAGATTTGTTGTTGAATAGATCTTTCACCATGTATGTACATTCCATATCACGTTTCTATCTTTTGTTTTGATTTTCCTGCCATGCCACGTGTCACATCATAAACCATTTACAGGAAGTCATGACATCCTGTAATTTTTGTTGAAATTTCTAATTTTTAACATAAAAATTCGCAAATTAAATTTAATGTAAGTTAACAACTATAATTCTTTTGATTAATCAATTTCGATGGACTATGAGGGGTTTATGGGAGAAAAAGATACACAAATGATGGATTTCTAGAAGAAAAGGATGGCAATGAAATGTTACCAACATCTCCCCCAAGCTCAATGATTTAGCATGTCCTCATGCTAGTCGTGATGTGCTCCCTTTATACTCTGTTCCTGCCTGTGCCTCTACCGCTTGTAATAATGCATCTATATTCTTCTGATTTTGAACGTGGAGCTCATCCTTTTGAATGTGGAGCTCATGTTTCAAATTCTTGTATTTTTCTTTGAGAGCTTTCTTTTGAGTATACCATTTGGTTGCCCACTTGCAAATGTCGGTTTTTTCAACCTTGAGATCTTTGATTTGCTCCTTCAACTTCTCATTTTTCTGGTGAGTCTTCTTGCTCAGAGCTCTCAACATTTCATTCTCCTTCTTGATGACCTTCTCTAGCATGTTGGCCTCCATCAATTCTTCTTGTAGCTTTTCAATTTGTTTTTCTAACCTCCTTTGTTTCTTGTTTGCAGGTGTTGACTCTTTCCCTTGTCTGTTGTTACTCTCAACTTCCATTTCGGCTTCTGGTCAAGGCTGTGAATGAGCACTGCTCTCAATGTCCATCAGTGCATATGCATTTGACTCTGGTTGATCTCCTTATGTTTGGGTCTTTTGTATTCTCCTTGAGCTTCTTGTATATGTAGTGAAAATTTTGTCTTGCTCAATTTTCTAGGCAGCTTCTTGCCTCATCTTTCTCATCCTTACAATACTATTGTGTGGAGGAGCATTGCTTGACTTGTGCACAGGGATTTCCTCATCAATATCAAGCATAAATTCTGAGTGCTCTTGCTGTTCCTATTCGTCTTATCCATATTTGATTCGATTAGCGACCAGAAATTCCTTCCATGTTTTTCCCCTCCTCTGCACTTCAAATTCAATTAAAATTTTAATTAACACAAAATTATACAAGCTTTTATCCTCATTACCCTTTTGCTTTTGAATATTTTTTGACATCTTAGTCAAATTCTGTAAGAGGAAATAGGGTACACTAATGGTTCATTGCCCTTTTAAGTGCAACAAGAGTTTGATGTGATATAAATAGACTATACTGTAATGACCCTCACACGTAAAAAATTTCTAAATAATGTACACCATTTCATCCCATGGGTGCATCAACCAGCTTCTAGGGACACCCTTTTTCCAGTTGACAGAGGAAACCCTTGACCTAGACATGAATTGGGTGCATGATTTTTCCTTGAATTTTTTTGTTTCAAATATTTTTCTCCTTCTGGGCTGATTCCCAAGATTTGTGCCATGGTATCCTCTAAAATCCTAAAAGAGAAGTTTCCTATCAATGCTTTCTCACCATTAAATGTAAATGCAAACTGCTTAGTTACTTCTTCATTGTTCCCATTAAACTTATCTAGGAAGGATAACCATTTCTTTTCCCTTAAAATTATAATACATTCATCATGATACTATGAACTATAAAATGTATTAGGCTCTGCTATATTGGTTATTTTGACAAAGAAACTCATGTTCTAACCCTCTTTGTTTATGCTTAATAATTCAATAAGGGTCTCTTGATTTGTTACCTTTGTTTTGTGCTCCACTCAACTGACCTGGTAGAGCCCTCTGTTCTTGGGGTATCCTTCTTTAATGGCTTGGGCAGCGACTGGATTAATGTCCTCAGATTATGGTGGAGGTAAAAACTCGTGGTGAGCCCATTTACTATGCTTTCCCTTTGTAGCGCCTGTTGTTCTTGGCCTTCTTTGAAATCACAGAGTTTGAATTACTAGTATGGTAACGCCCTTTTTACAAACTGAGAATGAAATGAAACTTAACAACTGACCTTACCCAATTTACTATAATGATAATGCAGAGCGCATTCATATCACAAATATAGAGGTGTTGTATTGGTTTGCATAGGTAAAATCATGAGAACGTCGTAAACATATAAGGAGTGCTGGAGTGATGATAACGGATAGTTGTTGCATGAGTCGACTTGGGTCAAACAATCATTTTATAACTTGTCCGATTCAAAAAAATGAATAAAATCGTTTAACACTTGGCTCTCCAATGATTCACCACTTGTCCATTGCTCGTTGGTACTTGGCCGATTAGGAAGATGGTGGACCAATGATAAGGTTTGATGGCTGATTCAAGAATGAGGAGTTAATAACAGAGTTTGAAGGGTGGTGTAGGAGAAGATTTAAAAATAATAGGAGGAATATGGTGATAGGCTAGAGTGTGTTGGGAAATGATAGTAGTTAGGAATGTTACAAGGGTGATGGGTATAGGGTTGTTTTTGAAATTGATCATAAGCAATCATAGTCATCATATTTAACACTAAAATAATCCAAGAATTTTAAATCTTAAAAATAAAAATTACAACAATACATTACACTTTGTTGGTTGATCAAGAGTTGAGTTGGCATGCATAGGTAGGACTGATCTTTATTGTCCAGATATGACTAATCTTCACTATCCATAACAGGTCCCTTCTGAGATGAATTTGGATATAACAGGTCCCTCTGAGATCTGGAGAATGTTTGTGTAACTTCTTTTTAAATCTGAAAAAGAACTATGTGTGTGCAGCTTCCTTGATCTTTGGTGTTGATGTAGCCTTGATGATAAGCAACCTTTGAAACTCTGTTGAAACTTTGTTGAAGATTTGTTGAAGTAGCCTGATGTAGCAGTCCTTAACAAGTCCCTTTGATGTTTGTTGAACAGGTCCCTCTAATATTGGTGCTGGTAACATAGTCTTCTGAATAGGTCCCACTACATATTGCTTGAACAGGTCCCTCTGATTAGAACAAAGAAAAAAACAGCTTCTTTATTAAAATACTGAAGTGCTGAAACAAACTCTTTGAGAATTTATAATGAGGAGATGAGATAAGGAAAACCAAAATTATGATGCTTCTCCCCCACTAAAGCTTTGACTTGTCCTCAAGTCATTATTGAATCGATGAACCAAATAGTAAACAAATAGAACAAGGAATTCTTACCAGCCAAAGAATTGGTTTTCAAGTAAGAATTCGGGGTTAGAGTGTGCCAGAGTGTCGTTTTCACATCTAAAC
>APFE031641741.1:39933-75155 GCA_000404065.3 Pinus taeda
CATTCTCACTCCTTCTCTCTCACTCTATCTCTGATTTTCAATGCCTTTGAGGCTACATAATTTATAAAACTTAGCATGATCTAAAAATCCTAAAATCACTCAACTAAAAGCTCTAACTTTACATGCAATGCATACATATGGCAAAAGCATCTTGAGGCTTTTTCCCATCTTTTTCCCTGTTCTAAAATAGAAAAGCTTCCTTATCCCTTAATGATTCACATCCATTCCTTTTATGCCTAAAAGCTCTCCTAGTTTTATTTATTTATTTTGAAAATATCTAATTAAAAGCCTAAATATTAAAGTGACTTGGAATTTAGGAAACTAATTCCGCAAATGCATGACCCCTATGTCTATTATTTACAATAATTTCCCTCTGGGCTGAATGCTCCTGCATCAGCTTATTTTATCAATTTTTTTAATGAAATTGCATAATTATTGTTGTGTAATATATATTTTGTAGATATTGGCATAGTCGTTTGGAACATGCCTCCTCCCCCACGGGATGGAAATGCAGAGATGGCCAAGGTTTTAGAGGGTTAGGGACTTCCTCACATGCAAATACCTGTGAGCATGAAGCTATATAGGACTGATATTAGATTTAGGGTGGAGTTAAGTGACTGACTATCTAAAATTTTGGTTGAGGATGGAGTTTGCCCTATGATGAATCAAAACATCAGGGTAGATCCTAGGTTGTTAAAACTCTAGAGGGACTTGTCGCATGATATGATGAGTCTTATCTATCAGATAATTAGATATACCAAGTTATTAATATCAAGGGGAGACGCCCATGCAATAGATATGCAATCTTCAACCAGTACTACCCCAACAGATGATGATGAGGGTGGTGACCCTTCTAGTAGTAATGCACCTCCTCCTCATTCACCTCATGACCCATTGCCTATTTCTCCTCAGAGAGAAGATTAGCCACCTCCTCCACCTCTTACTTTGACTCTTGAGGTAGTTTACTATCCATCGTCTTCTGCTACAAAACAAATTTGCTACTGGTATTCTTATATCAAATATTTTATAGCAATTATTTGACTTGTTATTGTGCATATATATATATATATGTATATATATATTATATTATATACTATATATATATATATATAATATATATATATATATTATATATATATAGATAGTGCAATTTTTATGTTCATGTAGATGCCTTAATTTATATGTTGGTGTTGATGTGTATATTGTTAGGTCATGTTAGATATGTTCATTTAATGTGCTTGCAGATAGATGTGTATGTATAGCAATTATTTGGCATGATATGTATATTCTAGGTGTGTGGTGATGATGTTAGACAATACTTTTGTTTTGTTAGATGTGATCATGATGATGATGCACTGTTAGATTATTAGATTTGTGTGCTAGGTAATGACGTTTAGATGTCACAGAGGCGCATAAAATTAGATGATATTAGCGAACTTGAATGTGTATTTTAGATGTTTTTTAGTCGTGTTAGATGGTTATCATCATGATGTTTATTTTTATGAAATGATATTTATTATAGATTATGTATTGGAGAACTTATATAAAAATAAAAAATAAAAAAAATAATTATGTATGAAATTACATGCAAAACAACTTACTTTAAAAAAATGCAAAGAGATATTTTTATAAATTACAAAGTTTAATATGGTTGAAACTATAATTCTGAAATTACCATAAATAATTTTCTATTGCATATATAGTTCATACATATTCATTTGAACTAATTTATTATTCAAATAAGGGTTGCAAGCAACATAGTCTTTTGCCTATAGAAAACATCAAAATAAAATAAAAGAAAAGTGTTTATAAAACATTTCTAAAAAATAGTCATTATGGAAAAAAACAATTTTACACACAATTAAATTGTATAAACCTCTAAACAAAACTACCTTTCTAGTCATGGTCATGCATAGAAATCATAAAGTTGTGACCTGTACTTATAATACACGAGTTAGAGAACATCTAACTAAAATTTGTGATTAATTTTCAAAATGTATATTGCAACTTGTAATCATTAAATAAGAAATTCAAAAATTGTATAGTTAAATTAAAACATATAGCTGATCGGTCTATAAAATCAACTCTAATTAGAAAAAGGTTGTTTATAAAATATTAGATTATGAAAATAACATTACAATTAATTTCATTTTATAAATTTAATAAACTAAATTTTATTTATTATTAATCATTATGAATAAAACATCTTAAAACATTTATATTTATAATTATAATTATATTTAAAATATAATTTCTAAATTAATATGTATTTTTAAATTTCGAATTACAATTAATTTTCAATTTCTAATGTTTAATTAATAAATAGGAAATGCAATCAATAAAACTATTTCAATAATATTTATTTAAAAAATACTATATAAATAATATTTTAACTTTATTTATAAAATCAATCTATTGTTAAATTTCAAAAACATAAGTGAGAATTTTTACAGTAACATTATTGTCCCAAACTAGGTAGACTTTGACTGGCTTCCAGGTCCAAAGAGAGGGGTGGTGGAAGCATATTCCAATCTTTCAAATAACATATCAGTGATATGAGCATCATTGCCTAATTCATCGTTTTAGAATGCATCTAACAACATTGTCTCCACGGCAGTCGTATCTCATAAGTAATCATCCAGACCAACCTCTATTTGATTGCCTCCATTGGCAACATGTGATGAAGAACTACTATTGTTCTAGTCACTCGTAATTAGTGAATTTGGATGTAGTGAGAAGTGAATTGGTGGTTGATTCAACTATTCTTGGTGTGCTTGCTCTGTGAGTTTTGCTCTTAAGTTTGCCTTCTCTTGATTTGACATTGTAGTGGGGTGGAGCAAAAGATGGTAGGTGGGTTTCTTCTCATCACTATAATCCTAATTTCAAAAAATATTAAGCATTAGTACATCAAAGATATTAGTAAGAATAATGCAATTGATTTTTTGAAATTACATTATAGCAAATAATTATTACCATCACTGGCCCAGGATTACTGCTAGAAGATGACATGTTACAATTGACAAGGTAAAGTGGTTGTCCATTGTCATCTACCAACTTCTTGCAGTATGTTTCTCCTGATAAGAGATTCTGATATTTTTGAACTAGTTGAATATTTTACGCATTTCAACTTGATTCTAAGGAAAGATCCTACAAATTTGGATATAATTTTATTCAATTTGACATGGATAAAAAAATTCAATTAGATAATTGAAATATGAATAAAATTTGAACTTACTAGAGATGGAAAGGGAGAACTCCATGAAGAACTTTGAGAAATATGGAATGAGTTGTAATCTGAGGAATTGCCCATTTGATATTATGATATTTTCTCCCTCCACTTGAGTAAAAGCAACAATAAAAATTTTAGTACATATCTAAAATTTATTTCAAGAACCATATAACCATAATCTGAATTTCAATATACTTTTCAAAGAATTTTTCAAGAATAAGGAAAATTTGAGCAGGAATTTATACCACTCATCTATAAATTGTTGTGGATATTCATCTACTCAGTTCATCACAATATATATGACAAAATTATAATAAAAATATGAAATTCTACGCTATTACAATTTTATTTAATTTACATCTGTATATTTTATTATAATCATTGCATGCATGTGAATGGAAATTATGCAGAAAAGTATAGAATGAAAAAATAAGCTCACACACACATAAGAAATAAAATATTCTTTGGGAAACCCTTGCAGGAGAAAACCCAACTCAAAGGTGTGGTCGCTTCACTCTCTTTCTCTTTCTGGAAAATAAAGCTATAGGTACAAAGAAGTAATGCCTCTAGCCCGTAGGCTGCTATAGTGAGCAGATCCCTTCTATGTGTTCTACCATCTTTCTCTCCTAGCTATCATTTCTCATCTATGGAACAAAATTATCTCGAAATAATGGAATGCCTCTTCCTCCTAGTGGCCCAGTTATAAAACAACTCGATAACCTACTAGAGGCTAAGTTTGACTACATCAACTTGTAACTAGAGTTACAAAATAGACTCTTCTATAGTATTTTACATCGCATACACATGGTTATCCCCATTTCCATAAATAATGGGGGTTGGTGCAGCATCCTCTTGAACTATTAGTGTGAAAACAAGAAGGTCAAATTTTGTGTGGCATAATTTTGCATACGAACTTCGATTGACATACTTCTTGCACGGTTGGAAATATCTATGTGTGTAGAATAACATGAAAGGTGTGCACTTAATAGACAAATTATTTCCCCACAAAAAATTCGTTTGATGCCGCAAAATTCTCCGGGAAGGTTTCACATCTTGTTTCACCAAACTGGGTCCCATCGTAAAAATAATCCCGTGAGCTTATTCTGACACTTTTCCCACTATGAATGCATCAAGATGGATGAAAAACAATATAGTGATCCAATCCAAATAAAACCTCCCCATTTTGGGAGGACTTTTTTCCCCTAAATATTTTTTACTAAACGAGGTGATGAAATTTTTCCTCCACCTTCTGTTTGGTGTGCCATTTAGCTTTGCCTAGAAGTTGTATCTTCAATCCAATATTCCAAAGGTCATGTTTCCCATGTCTTGTAGTTTCAAACCTCCTCTACAAAATTGTATCTTCTGTTAAATATTCCTGAGCGTCAAGTGAAAAATACTCCACAGAAGGTTGGACATATTCCTCTTCCTATTGTAGCATGGAAGGCTCATAGAATTTCAAATTTTTTACATTCACAATTGAGTAAATGCACATAAATGTTGGTAGACTAAGTTGGTAGATACTATTACCACCTTTTCCAGTATCCCAAGGGGACTGTACATCAGAGCCTTGATTTTCTTACCAGGCCCCTTCAACCTCTCCTTGTTCAACTGTAACCATACCATGTCTCCCACCTTGACAATTTCTTTGTTCTGTACCAATCATGTCTGGCCTTATATACTTCTCCTACAACTTTTCCAGTGTTTCTTGTACCTATAGATGGATATTCTTGATCTTCTCTATAAATTTTTCATCCCTCAAAGCATCTCTTATAAGATATTCCCTCACTCCTCTTCACTGCCCATATGAACTATCCAAAGTTGAAGGTGCCAAGCATCCAAAACAAGTCTCAAGTTGGGACTTTCATGTAAAAGTGTGGACTGCTCTTTTATAAGAATGTTGTATATATACTAGGTTTTCATTCTAGGTATTCATATGTTTCCAGTTGCATCCCCTCAGAATTTGCAACAAATTCATGTTAACTACTTTTGTTTTACCATCTATCTATGGATGGAATGTTGTAGATATATTCAACTTTGTGTCCATATTCCCCCAGAATGTAGTCCAAAATGCATTGAGAAATATTGTATCCATGTCTAAAATGATGCTCCTTGGTATCCCAAAGTGCACCCAAACTTGTCCAAAGAACAAATTTTTTCTTCTTGCGTATTGATGGTCCTTTTGCAGGACATCTTAACAAACATCTTGTTGAACTTGTGAACTACAATGAAGAGGTATTCATGTCCCTTCATGGTTTTTGGTAAACCTCCCACAAATTTTGTGGTTGCATTCCCAAGTATGAGTAAGTACAGGTAAGGGATGGTATAGACCTTGTTTCCTATCGTTAGGCTTAGTGGTATAACAAAGCATGCATCGGCTTATGAACCTAGATACCTTCTCTTGCATCTTGGGCCAATACACATACCTCTGCAAGTTAGCCACAGTCTTCCCTACACCAAAGTGCCCTACAACCTTAGAGGTGTGAGCCTTTCTAATTAGATGCAATCAATCACCTTCAAGAGCACATAGCCTATCCAGCATGTATAGTAACCCATCCTAGAGATGGTATTCAACGATGTTTTCTCGATCGTTCACATGACTCTCACTATGTAACTATTGATACACCTCCTTGAAGTCCTCATCCTCTTAATATGCCTCTTTGTATGCATCATGGGTGAATGACTCCATGTGCATAAGAGTCCCCAAAGATATAATATTTGATGTGGATGCCCTTGAAAGTATGTCAGCCAACTTATTTGTGTTTACCCTCCTTTTCTTGATCACAAAATGAAACTATTATAAAAAACCCATCCACTTGTAATTCCTGGTTTGTTGTATCTTACTCTAGTCCTGCAAGTACTATAAATTCTTCCCAACTTGCACCATGGCATATATCTCCTTGTCATAGGTAGGTTAGTTGTGAACTGCCCCATGAAATAATTCAAAATGGTACCATACATACCTTCCTCATTGCATCAAAACAACTCCTATAGCATACCCACTTGCATCTGTCTCCACTTCAAAATCTCGTTGCAAGTTTGGTAATGCAAGAACTAGTGCTTGACTAATCTTCTTCTTTAGCTCCTCAAAAGCATTATGCTAACCTTTCCCCACTATAAACTCTTGTCACTTGCTGTTATGGCATAGAGCATCATTGCTACCACTAAAAATGAGGTTATGAATTTCCTCAGGTACTATGCTACCCCAACGAAACTCATGGACTCAGCAACATTAGTAGGCATGGTCATTTCATGATGGCCTCCATCTTGGAAGCATCTATCTTTAGCTCTCCTCCAACGATCACATTACCCAGATATACCAAAAGATACTGCATAAATTAACACTTTTTGATATTTGGTAGCAATGGGTGCTTGCTCAATGTTTCTAGCACCTGTGTCAAATGTGAAATATGCTCCTCCCGGGTAGCACTATAATCTAGTGTATCATCCAGATAGACAATAGCAAATGAATCTATAAAAGTGTGCAATACATAATTCATTAATCACATAAACATAGTTGGTGCATTGCATAGACCAAATGGCATAACTAACCACTCATACAAACTTTTCCTAGTTTAGAGATGGTCTTCCATGTGTCTTCTTCTTTGACTCAAACCTGGCAATATCCAGACTTCATGTCCAACATGTTGAAGCATTTTTCTTATTGTAACTGATCCAACAAATCATCTATTCTAGGAAGCGGGTAATTTTTCTTGAGCGTGATTTTGTTTAACACAATTATAATCTATGCAAATTCACCAAGTACCATCTTTCTTTGGCACAATGATGATGGGTGACCCACATGGTGATGTACTCGGTTAAATGGCACCATGTTCCAAAAATTTTTGCAACTATTTCTTCACCTCACTTGCTTCTAACAGACTGCCTGTATAGCCTAATATTTGGAAATGGGGAATCTTGCAATAGTTGCATCTCATGCTCCACTTCTGTTTTAGGTGGTAACTCTTTACGCTTTTAGAACATCCATGTATGCTTGTAACAACTCCAATTTTTTTTCCCTAGTACACCACTCTAGAGATGCCTTGCCTCTTATTGAGTCATGTACAAACTAACTTTCTCTTAAAAATAATAACACAAAATTCTTGTTGGAACTAGTCAACTTCTTGGCTTGGTTGGAACTTTACTAGTAAAAGTTTTTACTTTCCTTTGTGCACGTTGATGATGAATGACCTTCTATCATTGACGAAATAGTACTTGTTGGTTCTTATCATTAATAATTCATCATGTATTTACATGTATGGACTCCCAAACACGACTCCACATACATCAAAGGGAACCACATATAGATCTACTTCATCAATAAAATTAGCATTGATAGCAAATCCAATTCTGCATTTTTTTTTACCTTAAGCTCTACATCTTTATTTACCCATCCCAATGGATATGGGTTTGGATGATCACAAAATTTTAGCCCTAACTTCTAATAGATCTTATCTAATAAGATTCTCCTTTGAACTTGAGTCAAGCATAGCATCAATATTTGTCTTCTTGGCATGTATCTTTACATGGAATAGTTTGGTCATTTACTTTTCTTCTTGTTGTCGAAGTCTACTAAGATTCACCTAATTCTATACTAACATAGAAATTATATTATCATCCACATCTTCGCTAATTTCAACTTGGTTTCTTGACTAAATGGCCCTGATATTTTTCTTCTTGTTGTCTAGGTTTAGCTCAGGATGCAACTTCCAACATATGGTAGCAGCTACAACCACCCACCCAAAAATTTCCTATGATTTGATTTTTGAGCCTTCCTTCCTATCCATAGGAGCATATATTGCATTGATTCAAGTATTCAAGCCTTGATTGGGACTTATCCATTTCATTCGTGCTTGTGTTGGCTTGTTTCCATGCTTAACTGATATTTCTAACTCACAAGCTAAAATTTTGACTTGATCAAGCAGCAGTTCGAGGCTTACCTCTAGAAACTGCAGAATCCTTGAGGGAAAGGAGGCTTGATGATTTTTATTATGTAGTTCATACTAGCATTTAGCCTTTAGCACAAAAACTATGTAGTCATGGAAGGTGCCCTACCATTTTTCCTAAAAACTGCACAATCCCTCACTGAGCTCAAAAATTGCATAGTGCATTGAGCTGGAAAGTTGCTTAGTTCCCCAAAATTCCGTAGTCTTTCCTAGCAATGTGCATGGAAAATGTCCTCGAGAAAAAAAAAAGCTAAAATGAAAAAAACAAAAAACATCCCTAAAAAATAGGGATCCATTATTATTATCCCGAAGGCGGCACATTTAGTATTTTTAGAAAATTTTGCCAAGTGTCACCTTTTCCTTGATGTTATGCATTCACATCATAAACCCTAATTCGATCAAATATATTTAATCGAAGCCCCTACAACTCATTTTCACATATGATGTAGGAGCTCTAGCATTCCAAAGGAGGTCAAGGAACCTTCAGTGTAGTCATCATCACTTTTTCAGGTGAGTTTCTCTTTTATCATCTTTTGTCGTTGTTTTCGTTATTTTTTCTCATTTCTCTTACGTGAGTTTTGTTTTTCCTATTTCTCTTAAATGTTTCTGGCATTCAACTTATTTGGCCTATAGAAGTGTTTTTCTAGGTTTTCATTTGTCTTTCACAAGTGTGGCATTGGTTTTCTTGTTTGTGCACTAATGGTCACTGTTGCGACGACTCTCCTCAAATAATTTATTTTCCTTCTATTTCTTCAGTTCATGCATTTGGTATACATTGATTCATTCACACTTAGTCAGATCAACAGCCAAGCTCATAGCACCACTTAATTCTGTTTTTTTTCACACTTCCACCGAGCATATATGTACTTTCCTTGGTGATATTTTTTCCTTGCCCAACTAGGAATTGTGAAATCCTAAATATCAATCCAAGATATTGGCCCCTAAAACTATGCAATACATAGTATAGGATAGCCCAATTGCACATTACGTAGTTCCAGGGCTCATCTTGACACCTTGGCACTAAGACTACGCACTGCATAGTTTCTCGCATTCTCTACATAGGTTGAACTGTGCATTGTGCAACCTTAAGCTCGATGCTACAACCTTGGCTATTGCGACTATGCAATGCATAGTACCCAGAACTAGTCTCCCTTGCTTGTTGATGAAAATTACAGAATCCCTATCATGATTTGCCCGGGTTGGTGCTTGATCATGCTTTGAATTCATAATTTCAATATGTTAATGTTTTCTTGCTATGAGTGTCATTTTTGTCCCATAGGTACCACACATGTGAAGCGATTGTCTCCACCAGTCATTATTACCATGGCACAAAAGAGACTTGCTTCCAAAGAGACCACTGAAAGCAGTATTGGGGAAGTAGTTTAGGAAACACCAGTAGACTTCTTCATGTATGTAGACACACAATTGTTTATAGAAAGGGGGTCAATACTAACATGGAATTAAGTTAACGAAGCTCTTTCAGCAAAGATATTTAAGGTGGATCTAGAGGACCGAAATGTTCATCTCAGTATCTGGAAGTCAAGACTACACAAAGTTGCATGTAGATATCCAATCTTTCCATGTGAAAATTTCATTACCTAGATTGTTTCACACATTGTTGAAAAGTCCATGACATTGAGCAGTACCAACAGACAAAAGCCTGCCACCTTTCTAGTAGAAGATTATGAGTGCATGTATCACTATCCCGAGCCAATGAAGCTCATGGGCTCATTTTTATATGCCACCAACATCTATGTGAATACAAGAGATATTATTAAAGGATGGGTGAAAGAGCCATCAAAGTTTCGACAGACACCGACCCATTCATTATACACACATTTTCTTAGGAAATCCTACCAGCTCTCATTTATCTTATCTCAGAGGATCCATGGTCATCATAGCATGGTGACATTTCCTAAAAGGGGGGAAGTCTTATTGAACTAGGTTATGAACAAGGGGAATCCATTCAATTGGTAAGATTTGTTGGATCGAAAGTTGAGAGCCCATGTAAAACACACTGAGAGTCATCCCAATTGTGAGAAATAAAGGTTTTATATTTCTACATATTTACTAGATGCAATCTATGCACAACATCATTTTCCTAAAATGAACTGGACAAGGACACCATGAGAAACTATTATGCATATATATGACAAGTTTCTTTCAGATTTCAGTCATTGAGGAGTAATGATGGAACAACTAACTGAACATTTCATCGTCTCACTTTACAGCTCATCCCTGAAGAAGATCCACCTTGCATGTCACAAGGAGAAATGGTGGTAATAGTAGAGATCGTAGATTGGTATGCCTCACCAGGTGGCACATTCCTTACTGTGTTCGGTGAAGAGAATTCACCACATGTTTTAGCAAGGTATTCCACTGACAAGCTTGTCATCCAGGAAGTGTCATATGATCTCACCATAGGATTGTCAGTTTCTTTCCATAGGAAGAAGAAAGCATCATGGCCGACTCTTGCTTTTCAAATTGGATTATTCAAGACAAAGAACTTTAAATTCATGGATACTGAGGGAAATGAGATAGTGAGGTTTTCTTGAGGTGCTCGAGACTTTAACATGTATGATCCTCGTGTTATTTGAAAATACCACTGTGCGAGAATCCACTTTCAGTGAATCAACAAGGCTTTTCATTGGCCAAAGGAGGAACCATGGAGGAATTTCTACAATGACTCCAAACTCCATCAGCTAGTTAATTTAGTTTGGACTTCATAAGCTACACCACAGAGGGAAGCAACTTTAGAAGAAACAACAGTAGGAGGTAGCAATCCCATGAAGCGGAAGCGAAAGAGAAATATTTTCAAAAGTCCATCTACAAGATGAAAGCAGATCTGATTGTTATGAAAGAATATTGAGCATTATAAGCAATGAGGAAGTAGAGGATATGAAGATTAGTGTGGAAAAGGATAGAAAACCTAAGCTTGCAAGAAGCATAACTAAGATTGAATCAAGAAGAACAAGAACTGAAAAAAGGAATGGGAGCTAAGGAGGAAAGAATAAGAAGAGAAGAAGAATTAGGAAGAAGAAGAAGGAGAAGATGCAATGGAAGGAGAAGCATCACTGATATAGGTTAAATATTGGGAACAGAACCAACCGACAGTTCGGGAGGAAGGTGAAAAGATGAAGGATCGGGAGCTTTCTCAGCAGATGGAGAAATTTATTGAAGTTACAAATATAGATATCGAATGGGATAGGTTGACCTGATGTCGAGTTCATGAAGGGTCACCATTCATTATTCATCACCTACAACAATAGAGATAACCTTGAGCAAGGAAGGGGATTTTTTTCCTCTTGATGATGATCTTGTAATTGATATGTACAATCTATCATTTGAAAATTTATAGAAGAATATTGTACGAGAACAAAGAAATAATTTTCCAGATGATCACTCATTACCTACTTTCATTAATGAAAGAGTGATAGTGGCAAACACTAGGAAGAATCTAAATGCCATTTCCAAAGCGAAATTGGTCTTTGTAGGTGAAACAAGATCAAACATTTATTATTTGGTGATCGAGAATGAGAAATTGGCATAGAACTTAGAGGCTCCCAGGAAAGAGGCAGAACAAATCCACACAAAAACACAAAAAACAATTTCTGCAGAGGTCTACTTGGAGGAGATGACAGGAATGACACTTGTTGAGATATCAAGACTTAGAGAAACCATGTGGAACCTGTACAAGGATTTTGTGACCTTACATAAAATAATTGTTCGTTTGCATGACCTATAGTAGTAGACCAAATATATTGTTAAAAAACTCAAGAACATACAAGCTATCATTACCTATGTGCAAGAATGGACAATGTGATACAAAGGGGCACCAATTGACTTAGTGAAGAAAATAAAGCCATAGGTAGAGCTGGAGAGAGCGAGAGTTCAAATGTTGATTCAGGACAACAAGCTCATTTGTTGGTAGCATTCAAGCCTCATATATACATTTATTCATTAGTTTGGATGTCTTGGTGAAAAAACACAAGATCCCATCAGTTGGCTTTCTCACCAAAGCCAAACCCAGGAACTAGGTCCAACAAGAGATTTAAGAGTACTTAGAGCAGCTAAGATAGATTTCCACCAAGGAATATTTGGAACTGAATAGAAAAAACATGAAGAACTACATCAGTGGTCCTATCCAAAGTTAGAACAATGTTTCTCATGCTTCAAAGGGAAGTGAAACTAGTTCCAAGTAATTTTACCCAGATGCCATGGATGCTAGAGTCTGCTTCCATCTAGACACCATCATGTAGTTTGGGAATGTCATCACACACTACCAAGCCTGGAACCAATATGTGACTGAGCAACATCAAGTGGAAGTTGTTGAGCTTGAGTTTCCACAAAATCAAGCATCATAGTATTTTGAGTTGTTAGGCTGTGAAGTTGTCTCTACCATATTTTTTCTGATATGGGTATGAGTGTAAAATATAATATTAATTGTAATTATTTGTAACGTGAAATTCCATGTCTCAATATTGGAATATGAAGAGTCATGATGTAATGTAATTATTCATTTTTTAAAGAAGTTGAAGAGTCATGAGGAAAGTCCAAAAGTCACAAAGGGGAATGTGAAGAGTCACTCCCTTTATTATAAATATATCCTCATAAATCATGTAAAGGGGCTTTTGGGAGCCAATATTTTGGCGAGGCTTCAACTTAGAAGGAGCTTGGGAGTATTGTGAGGAGCCTTGGGTTCTCCATAGTGTAGAGAGAATATACCTATTGAGGATAGTGGTTCGTCAATGGTGTATGTATGAATGAAACTTTAACTTATAACAATATTCAAAGCCAACATTCTTTCATCCATATTTTATGAATATAGTAGGAATATTCTTGTTGTATTTTCAATGTATGTTATTTAACTTACACTTATACTTATGAACTATTTCATTTTCATTTGTATGAATATTGTTGTATGAATTCAAAACTTTAACTTGTGGACTATTCCACATATTAGCTCGTGATTTCATTATGCTCGATGTTCCTTTAAAGTTTTGTACTATTACAAGCTTCCAAGGGGCACAGCTCCTTTTCCCTTCATGTGTTTGAACCTTCATGCATTGCACTTGACTTTTCGTAGGGTCACACACTTTCTCTCACTAGAGTTACCATACTTCGCTCTACGTGTTTTCACAGTTAAGGCATAAAATTACTACCCACTGCTCGTTCTCATAGTCCAAACAGTGTGAGATCTATTTGGGAGTTCATTTAAGGGAGGTCCCTTGAATGTTGGTGGGCATAGCACTGTCAACATTTCTGGGACTAGAAGGAGGGCTAGCTGATAAGCTAAGCCCTTCAAGTCTGTTTTGAATTTATGCACACATTTAATGAATTATCCCTAAATCATAACCCTGACATGTTTTTCTAGACACACAAACCAAAAGTGACAACAATAATTATTGATGACTTGTCAAATTTGAAATCCAATGGCAAGGGTGAAACAATATTATTTGAGCACACTACCCATTTTCTTCATTTATGCACAAAGCACAATATCCATTTTGAGGATGTTGGTTTTAGGTTGTTCATTTTCATGTTTGAAGGGCGCGTACAAGAATGGTGTAACAAATATCCTAATGGCTCGATTCACTCTTTCAAAAACATTGTCACAGAGTTTTTCCATGCTTTTGATATTTAAGACGATAAAAATCTATGTAAGAAAATTTTAAATTTGTGAAAAGCACCTAATAAATCTGTACAGGATTTTCATATTTTCTTTGAATTCCTAGAAGATGATGTTGGTTGGTATATCTTGGCTGAAAGATTCCTATATCTTGTTCTAATTTTGGATAATTTGCATGAGCTCGAATATTTTTGAATCTCTCCCAACATACCTAGGTATTAGAGCTTTTGAATATGCGATGGATGAGGGTTATGTTCCAAGTGACCCTCCATCCCCTTATCATCAAACAACGACAATTCTACAAGTTGAGGTGGGAGAATTTTAGAATTCATCGATTGATCTATCACCATGTTCTCCCACCCCACATACTCATAATTTTAGTGCAGGGTTGGACTACAAATATGATGGTTACGATGAAGTGTTATCTCCTCATCATCCATCTTTTGGTTCCTTTGATCCTCTAGATGATGATTTTTTATGTTCACTTGTTTTGAATTCTTCTTTTAATAATCATGAGAAACAAGTTGTGGATGGAGTTAGCGTTGAGAAGCGAACCTGTGACATCATTTACGATGATTATATGTGGGAGCCCATAGTTGAGCAAGAATCTGTGATGAAGGATGATTCTTTTCCTTCCATACCTCTCCCTCATTTTATTAAAACCTTCCACAATCCTATCATTCGTGTTAAACCTTATGAAGCATCAAGTTCCAATCATTCTCAAAATGCGTGGAATGATAGTTTTCATCCAAATGTGGAGAGGACAAATTTTTTTTTCCTGATATTTCCAATATCTCATATTATCTTTCTAGAAATATATAAGGTGAAATTTCTCATTCTCCATCATCCCCTCTATGATTTGTTAGATCATGAGGATGCCTTTATATGTAATCTTGAACTTTTTTATTTTGGTTATCGTGATATTTTCATTGATTCATTTGAACACAATTCTAATTTGTCCACTATTGATCTTTCTAAGCCATCGATCTTCGATGATTTGTCTTCTGGTGAATTGGAACTTCCCCAAATTTTTGAGGAACTTTAGCCCGAGCTTATGGTTATGTCTGGTTCTCACAGTCTTGATCTCAATTACACTTCTCATCAAGAATGTGTTGAATCTTTCCAGACTCGTTATCACTCTATCGCACACATTGAAAATCAATTTGTTTTAGAATTTTCACATCCTCCAGCAGTATCAGACAATCATATCGCTCAGTCATTGAATGAGTCATATGTAGCGATCATGAATGAAAAATGTAAATTTTGTTCTTTCTTTATGTTTACCCATGTGCGGAGTTAGGAAGTTTGTGCTTGCATGTCTTTGATTGGTAGTGTGTCTAAACACAACAATGCACCTATATAATGTCTTCCATGCGCGTTACATTCTTACTCTTATGTGTGTACTTCCAAACTTCAAATTTTTTGGTTCGCATTGTCCTATAATTTTTTATTTTCTTTTATGCTTGTATATCTTTCTTGTCATGCATTCTCTTGTGTACATAGGCCAACAAATGCATTGGTGGCTGCATTTGAAGTAGAATTTCACATGAGTGTGGACTATTCACTATTATTTTATGAGTAGGAGTAGTTGTTTTCTTTTCCTATTTTCCTCTTTGATTTTCTTCATTTTACTTTCCACTCCACACTTTTCTTTGGTTTTTTTCCTTCAATCATAGGTTAGCTTCCACATGAAACTATGTTTGGCTTCTCAAGCAATCACGGTGAATTCCAAGAGGAAGTTGTGCTGGTATCAATTCTTGGTTTTTTGTTTATTCCACCTCTTTATGTGAATCTTCAATTTATTTTTGTCGATGATACTCTCACGAAAAATGCATTCCATTCGAAGAAAGTCATAGTGAAATGATGAGGCTTACAACTTTAACTAGTATGGCCTACTCTAATCAATCTTGTACTTTTCAGTTAATCCTTGTCAAATAAGTCGAGTAGAGTAAAGAGAGGAGGAAAACCTTAACAAGTATGTCAGAGGTGTATATAAATATCCTTCTCTGAAGGGACAACCTCTTATTCTCTCCATAAGTCAAGATCCCACTTCTACCCCCATTAAAGTAAATAAGTTCCTATGCACAGTTCTTTAAAAAAATAAAAAATGAAAAATAAAATAAAGGGTGAAAGAAGAGAAAGAATTCTTGTGCAGAGAGGTGAAGAAAGCAAATCTGTCAGGGTACTATCAAGGCTCACTAACAATAGAGAAATTTTTGTGTTCCTAAAGTGACTCCATCGAGGTATTGTCTAGGCTCAATGGCAAAGGAGCAACACCATAGATGAAAGGTAAGACTCTAACAATCTCTTTTATAAACTCCTCATCCCCAATTGAAACTATGCAGTCTGACTTTTCTTGGTGCATCTGTTGTTGATGAAGAGAATGGTAGGGACTAATCACTAATTCAAGTTTAGTGAAGAAGTTCTGACATTTTGAAGCCTCAAAATTCATTGCGACAAGATGGGGGATCACCACCCAGTCTCGACCTTAAAAGCGACTCCTTTTCTGTTTGGTATAATGGCTCTGACCGAGCATAACGAGACCAGTTTCCTAGAGATATTATTGTTGGGGATGACATAAGATATAATGGAGAATGATTCAACTAAGTGTAATCTAATCTAAATAATAAACATATACATATATCTTAATCTAACATTATCTAACTATAAATATACCCGAGAATAAACTAAGTTATGCGATCTATAAACATGTCTCAAAGAAATTGGTAATAAAGATTGTTCAACTTCCAAAAGAAATGAAATCATTTAATGATAATTGTTTTCAATAAATATTTAGACAAAATAATTGAGAAAACTATATCACATATAGTGATTCTTCATGTATTGAAAATAGAACCAGAGCTAAAATATCACACAAAAGTGCAATAATGCAGAACTATAACTCAGATTTTCATACTTAATACAATTAAAAGAAAGAGAATTGTTAATGCATAAATAAAACACAATCATACAATAAAAGTAACATATATGACAAGTTCTTCTCATGGGCTCAACAATATTGATCCAATTTCATTAAATCAAATACACTCTAAGAGCGCATAAGTGTAATTTCAGTAAACCTTGCTTGATATTCCAAGAAATATAGACCTTGTTCCATTAATTTTATCAAAATCTTCCCAAAAATAAAGAAGTGTAATGTCTTGAAAAGTGTTTTTGATAAAATTTTGGACCCCTCTCTAAATGCATGAGAGGAGTTTAAATACTAAAATACATGCCTCAAAAATAGATTATTACAAAAAAACTGAGGAGGTTTCAAACAACCTTCCTGAGAGTAAGCAAAAATAAAACTAAAAATATAATTAAACTAATGATGAGCTTCTTTCAACTTGAATTATCTTATTCGGATAACTTGATATTTGAGATTGCAAATGTTGATCATTGGTTTGAGTTGAGTAGCTAGCTGATTGTGGGTTTTAACTATACAACAAATATGACATTTGACAAGGTTGGCACCATATTTTGTGCAAAGGTAGTTAAACACCATAGAGTCATCCACTAGCTATATGGTTTTAGTAGATACTCACAGTATGGCTCCCAATCCTATTTGGTCATCTGTTTAATTGCTTCTTGCTTCGTTTGCACTATCTGTTTCCATTGTTGTTCTAGTTGTTTGATATTTCGGAGAAACCCTGGTATGCACTCTTTGACAATGTTGGCACTATAGAGGTTTTCATTAATGCATTCAATTATACTGCTTGCTCCACCTATTGTTGTCATTGTCACCCTTTCTACCTATTTTAATCATGTATCCCAATTTGTAAATTAAATGTCTTTACGGGATTCTTCTATTTTTGTCAAGTCAGAGGTCATTAGAATAAACTATTTTCCTCTAACCATAGTGGTAAAGTATTTGGCAACTTGATTTGGGTCATTGTCTCCCTGGAACTGTGGCCATTTTTAAAGACATAATAATCTTTGCTCATTTTACTCCATGGTCATAGTCATGTAGTGAAAAATTGCCACATTGTAATGGGAAGGCTAGCTAAATGACTTTTTTTTGTTCCCTCGGGGCTTTGGTTAAACCACCCTCCCCTGCTATCTGGAAATCTATCTCTTTGGTCAATAACTTATCTGGAACGTAATATGGGAGGACATGTGGAGTAGATATTCTCCCAAAAACTCTGACATAAGTGAATGTTTCTTCGCCGACCCATCTTGTGACTAACAAGATGTATATCTTGGCTTCTTTGGAAAACTTGGGGGTTGTTCTATAAAAAATGGTTTTATGAATAGGCAGCATAATACCTTGGCAGATTTTGTAAAAATGGGGATGGAATTGGCCACAAGATTTTATGGTATACATGGATGGGGAGAGGGTTCTATATAGTACACTTCCAGCCCATGTTTGGAAATTGAGAACAAAAACAATTAGCATCCATTAAATAAGCACTCATATAAAAAGGGGGAAACATTATTGAGGAAACACTTATCTTTTGTCTATATTAACTAATATCCATTGCTAAATTGTTTGATAGAATCTGACTCCAATTCATAATTGTTGTGTTAATTGCTACATAAATTAAAGGAAGCCACTCTATAAAAAAATTGTTACTATCATCTTCGCCAAATAATCTACACATCATCGCAGCTGTGAAATTATGTGGGGAAAAGAGGGATGCAATCGGGTACATACCGAATTTCTCCCGTTTGAATTTTCCTCTACCTGACATCCAGGTTTGTGTAACAACCAATCAGTCCTCGTTCTCTTTGGAAAAATTCTTGAGGAAATAATTATTGTGGATCTTTTGAGGCTCTGGTAGTTGGTACATATGGTGTAGATTGTCTGGTGTGAAAGACCCCATAACCTCTTTTTCTCAAGTCCTAAAATTTCTGTCTGAGACATTTACATCATCAATCACCCATTTTACCATAATTGTATATGGTAATATCTTAGGTCTTGTAGCTATTCTGGGTAAAAATGAATATGAAACCTCAAAATAAGAAGCGTCAGATGATTAGTGGACATCAGTTGTTGCCTTTGTTTCTAGTGGCTTAGGTTTCTCTTCTTCCAGCAGGTTATACATAGCTTCCCATGATGTGGTTCCTCCATGTTTGTTGTAGGTGGTATCAGAGAAAAGTGGCATCATGTTTGATTTCTCAGATGCAGTAGCTTTTCCCTTCTTCACCTTCTTTTCCAACATTATTTTCTTCGGAGGTCCCTTGAAATGGAGCAATGGAGATTATCGAATAGACATAGAGCAAAAATGACAATGAAAATTCACTGATATAGTTAATTCTGAAAGGTGACAATGAAGAAACTTTTATTCGAAAATGCAGATGAAATATATCAAATCATTTCAAGCCATTTTAAACATAAATGCCATTAAAACTCATTAAATACACACTAAGATCTTTTATCATGGCCTTTATTATCATTTAAGCCATCACATCTCAAACGTGTAAGGAAAAACTTAAAGGTGATGAGTTTAAAGTGAGAAATTCCAATTATGTGGTTGCAATAAAGATTATCCCAATATCACATTTTAAATTATGTGTTATTTAGAAATTGTTTAAATTTTTGCGAGATGTGATGTGAGTGGCGTACCTTTTATTGTTTAAAGCATATTTTGCTTGAATGGGATTTATTGCATAAAGTAACATTTTATTATGCATTGAACCTAAATGTTTACAACATTTATCACATATTTCCATTGGGTCCAAGTCATATCGCGTTTCACAAACTTTTTATAGTTTACAAGAATGAACTTTGAGTAAAGCATCGCGATGCGATGACTTTTGGATTGTTATATCGCAATATCGCAATTCACACATTCCAAAGGTTTTGTTAGTTGTATTTTTTGTGAATGTTGATATGTGATTGTGATAAGCACATTATTCTACAAGAAATACTTTAAGCCTTAGTTTTAAATGGAATGTTTAATTATACCATAAGTTTATTACGATGATCCCTTCTTATTGTAATTCACAAATCCTTGTTTGTTAATTAACCTTTGACACACATGATCCAGAGATATGCAATAAAGCAAGAATAGCTAGTTACAAAGGGACTTTGTCTTGATACCTTATATTATTTAAGAAATTATTTCTAAAAATTCAAAAAGAAATTTCTTAAGTGCTAATTTTTTTAGAGGATGTTTTTATAAAGGGTCCCCATTTATCAATAGAATATTAACTATTAAATCAATAAATGGGGGGGTTATGCAACTGTACAACAATTGATGGTTCACTGGAAGAACCAATTATCTCTAATAATTTTTTGAAACTTCTAAAACATCCAAAATAAAGATGGTTTTGAAAATAGAAATTACATGAAATTTAAGATAACTAAAATTTCTTTGAATAAGAAAACAAAACTCACCTAATTATTGTCCACTTGATATCATGTTCAAAATGAAAATTCCTTTGTTTATATCAGTGTTTGCTTGGTTTAAGGATAAAGTGGGGGGCTCTTGCAGATTAGCTGTTAGATGTACTAGGTTGTCATAGATAGAGCCTCTACTACCAGCAGGTGTCCATAGACTTGACAGGGTTACCTTTTAGCCATCAATGGTTTAGTATCCCATCCAAAAAAGAGTGCAATTTTTAGAGATAGATTTAGACTCATATACTTATCTCTTCTCTATCTTTTCTAAATAGTTTATTTCTCTTCTAAAAATTTTCCTTTTCTCTACTTAAAAGTCATTGTCTTGATTTTATGGTGAAAAAGTCACAATGCCATTCACTGGTTGTAATTCAACATAACAAGTTGGCTCGTGGTGAGGCCCATTGTCTTTTGATTAAAAATAATCTCAAGCCATTACCCTATTTTGATATGCAGTATTGGTAATGTCAGTCTATTATTTCCCTATGAACATGGTAAGCTGACTCTTAATGAGACCTCTTACCTTTAAAGTTTTTAGTATATTTTAGAATTATACTCAAAAAAGAGAAAAGTTTATTAGATGTGAAGAACCATTGACTCCTTAAGCATTTGTGGATGACAATTATAGAGTTAAAGGTGCTCTACAAAGAGTCTTTGCTTTGTTAAAGATATTTTTCTTGACTGATAATAGAACAAATGTCTCTTCATAAAGTTTGTATTTCACAAAGGATAAATGATTTCGATGGAAAACAAGGAAATTTCAGAGAAATAGAACTTATCTTATTTCTCAAATGTCGAAATTATCTTCTTAACAATCTCTACTTATACAAGAAAAAAAATCAAAATATAAAAGATAATTTTTATTGAAAGGCCAAAAGTAGATACTATTTAACTTTTATTTTCCTAGGAAAAGTAAAGACAATAGTGTATAAGGGATAGAAGAGGTTATCTTCTATGAAAAATATTTCTTCAAAATCTGCCCATTGATAGGCATGGAATCTTTCTTGCGTAATAAATCTTGCAATAGAAATGTTGATGGGACAATTTGTTCCACAATCTGAAATGGGCCAAGCCACATTCTTTGGAATTAGCTATGCTTAACTTTTTCTTCATGTGATTTATCCCACTTCAATACTAAATCTCCGAGTTGAAAGGATTTAGGACTTACAGAATTTGCATCAGATGAAGATTTGACTAACTGTTGATGATGTGCATGTATGATCTTGGCTTTATCTCTTTCTTCTTCGAGTTTAAGGATTTACGATTGCCTTAATTGCATAGAAGATGAAGGAGTTACTTCAATAAATTGAACCAGGTTTAGAGAGGCAATAGCTACATTTGTAGCAAGACAAACCTCTTTCCCATTGACTAAATTAAAAGGAGAAGTGCTTATTGAGTCCTTTTGTGTTATTTGATCTACCCACAGAGAAAATATTAAATATTTATGCTAGTTTTTCTGAATTTAATCAATAGTTCATTTGATGATCCTTATGATATTTTTATTTGTTGATTCAGCTAAACCATTTTCCTAAGGATAATAGTTGTAAGAATATTCAATTTTGAAACTTCTTTTAAGAGGAAATTCTATCGTAGAATTTGCCTATGAAATAGGATGCATTGTCAAACATGAGGGCAATTGGTAGGCCAAATATGGTAATAATAAATTGATCAATAAATTCAATGATGTTTTTGAAATTGGCTACCTTGAGTGGAATTTCTTCCACCCACTTAGTGAAGTAATCAGTTGTTGTAAGGATATATCTATTCTTATTTAAAGAGTGAGGCACGATCTCACCTATTATGTCTAGTCCCCATTGCTCAAATGGTTGTTCAATGTTGATTGGATGTAATGGTAATGTGAGTTTCCTCTCTCTTCCAGCAGTTGTTTGACAAATTTTACACTTCCTTACATATTCATGTGCATCTTTGAATAAGGTTGGCCATGTAGGTTTTAACCCCGTACAAAAATTACCTGCATATGAATTCTAAAACACAGAAAATAAACAATGTGAGATCATAACGCATGCAACACATATACACAGAGATTTTCGCCTGGATCCCAAAATTAGGACTGCCAGCTTGATTTTTCATTATGTTCCTTTCAATGTTATAATACATATTTATACATGCCAAAGCATCCAATACCATGGACCGAAAACCATCGCGTCCAATACCATGGACTGAAAAACATGGTGTCCAAAAAATATGCATGGAAAACATGCACAAAACCATAGGTGGGTCCGCCCAACCTAACATAGGGTCTAAAACCAAAATTTTCCGAGGCACTACCCTAGACCGCATAAAGTGGGCTTATGAGTGCCCTTTAAACCCCTTGTTAACTACATGGAAAGAATATAACACAACCCAATATTCTCCCACTTGTCGTTTTCTTTCTATAGGGGGCGACAAGAGAGCTTAGTCATTTTCCGAGCCCTTGAATTCCCATTGTCTCTCTAAACTAAGAGAACTTCTCAAAGCTCATAGATTTTGTCAATGCATCTACAACATTCTTCAGAATGTCCACCTTTACCAGCAACATTTTTTTGTCTTCTATCATATCCCTCACAAAGTGATATTGAACATCAATGTGCTTGGTCTTTGAATGATATGCATGGTTCTTTGCCAAGAAAATTGCACTTTGGCTATCACAGTCTATCCTTATAGCTTCTTGTACTAACCCCATACTTGAACACAATATCTACAACCAAATTGCTTCCTTGCTTGCATGAGTAGCTACCATGTATTTTGCCTTTGTAGTTGATAGTGCCATTACATACTGTTTCTTACTCATCCAACTAACTGCACCTCCAAATAGGTTAAACACATACCCACTTCTAGATCTTCTCTGATCCAGATCTCTACCCCAGTCTGCATCAACAAAGCCACAAATATCCAACACTTTGTCCAATCCTAGTCTTCCTTGGTAGCACAGACCATAATCACTAGTGCCACGCAAATACTTGACAACTCGCTTCACAATTGTCCAATGCTCCTTTCCTGGTTTTGACATAAACTCGGTCAATACTCCCACTACATGTGTAATGTCTGGTCTAGTACATACCATTTCATACATCAGGCTACCGACCGCACTTGCATATGGAACATGGGACATGTCCTCTTCCTCTTCTTGTGTTTTGGGACATTGTTCAGCAGATAACCTCACATCTACAGGAATAGGAACCTTCACTGGTTTACTATCCTACATATTAAACCTTTGCAATATTGTCTTGACATACTTCCCCTAGTTTAACCAGAGCTTCATCTTTTCCCGATATATTTTAATTTCCATGCCCAAAATATAGTTTGCAGCAACAAGATCTTTCGTGTCGAATTTGGAGGACAATTGGGTCTTCAAATCCTGGATAATTTCTTTGTCATTTCCAACCAGCAACATATCATCCACATACAAGACTAGATAAATAACACGGTCACCAATTAATTGAAAATACACACAATGATCTACTTTGCTTCTAGTGAAGCGAAGTCCCTGTAAAAAAGGAAACAAAATTCTAATACCACATCCTTGGTGATTGTTTTAACCCATACAAAGACTTCTTTAACTTGCATACAAGTTATTTCTTACCCTTCACCGTAAAGCCTTTAGGTTGTTTCATGTAGTTCTCCTCTTCCAGATCCCCGTGAAGAAATGTTGTCTTCACATACATCTGTTCTACCTCAAAATCAAAAGAAGCAGCAACAGATAAAAGTAATCTAATAGAAGTTACCTTGGAAACAGGAGAAAAAATATCACCAAAATCAATTCCTGGCACTTGGGAATAACCTGTTGCTGCCAACCAAGTTCGTATTTCTCCACTTTTCCTTTTTTATTTGTTTTCTTTTTGAACACCCATTTGCTACCAATGGGTTTCCTTCCAGCCGGCAATTCCGCTAGATCCAAAGCCTCATTTTTGTGCAAAGATGCCATTTAATCAACCATCACCTCTTTCCAAAGTTTTCCATCCTCTGAATCTACTGTTTCCTTCATAGTTCTGGGATCATCGTCAGTAATAGATAAAGAAAAATTTGAACAGAAACTAGATGGACTATACCTTTCAGGCTGCATTCTTTCTTGAATTGACCTTCTAACAGCTAGAGTTTGTGGCTCTTCATCTTCTGATTCCTCCTCTGTTGTACAATCTGGTTCTTCCTCCTTTAGCTCAAACTCTATCTTCTCACATTCCTTTTGTTGGACTTCATTTTAATAACATCTTTCACCTCTCTAAACACCACATCTACGTTGTACACAACCTTCTCTGTGATTGGGTTCCAACGCTTATAACCCTTTAAACCATCCTTATACCCAATAAAGATGCACTTTTTAGATTTACTATCCAAATTGGTTCATTTCTCCTTTGGAACATGTACATATGCATCACATCCAAATACCCTTAGATGTGAAAGAAAGGGTTTCTTACTAGTCCATACCTCTTATGGAGTCTTATCCTCCAACGCTGGTGAACGTGACCTGTTGACCAGGTAACATGCAGTATCCACCGCCTCTGCCCAGAATTCTTGTCCTAACCCAACACCACTAAGCATGCTTCTTGCCCTTTCCATCAATGTCTTATTCATTCTTTCTGAAACTCCACTTTCCTGAGGTGTATATGGAGTAGTCTTATTCCATGCTATACCACACTTCTTACAAAATTCTTCAAATTCCTTACTGCAAAACTCTCCACCGTTGTCTGTCCTCAGCACCTTTATCTTCTTCTTTGTTTGGCTTTCCACCAGAGCCTTAAATTCTTTAAACCTATAAAAGACTTCATATTTCTTATTAAGGAAATATATCCATGTATTCCTTGAGAAGTCATCTATAAGTGATACATAGTACATAGACTTACCCAATGATGGAACCTTCACAGGTCCAAACACATCAATGTGAACAAGTTCTAATATATATTTCACCCTCTTACTACCAGAGGGGAAACTCACCTGATTCTGCTTCCCATATACACAATTTTCACATAAATCAAAATCCAAAGAGCTATTACTCATACCTTCTAACATACCTTTACCATGAAGTATCTGAAGGCCCTTTTCTTCAATATGTCCAAGCCTTTGATGCCACAACATGGTCTTCTCTCCAGACACCACTAGATTTTTTGCTCCACTTTCAGGAACCTCAGAACTATTGCACCCATCAATAACAATGCTACCTTACAACTTGTACATAGTTCCAATTAGAACTCCCTACATCAATACCAATGCTCCCCAAACCATCTTGCAGGTATCCTTCTCGAACATTGTTTTTACGCCTGCATCATCTAGCTTGCTAATAGAAATTAGATTTCTGGCTAATGCAGGAATTTGTAGAACACCTGGAAGCATTCTAACCCTTCCACCTTGTAACTTCAACTTTACTTTTTTGCAACCTACGATTTTAGCCTTCCTGTGATCCCCCAAGAAGACATCACCACCATCATATTTCTCATACTCACAGAACCACTCTCTATGGGGAGTGAAGTGAAAGGATGCACCTGAGTCAGTCAATGATGCCTCATGATCTACATGTGTACTTGAAGAAGCCAAGTACACATTCCCACCTTCATCTGAGGTGGTTTTCACCTCTACCGAAGGAGCCTCATCAGATCCCTTTCCTTTGTCAGGAGCTTTAGATTTAGATCCCTTTCCTTTGTAGTGCTCTTCCTTTCCACATTTCCAGCACATCATCTTTACATGTTTTCCCGGAGATTTAGATCTCCCTTTAGATTTAGATCTCCCACTTGATGACAAGGCATCACCATTTTGGCTCTCCAAATTTTTCTGTTTCATCTCCTCCATCAGCAAGGATGAGAAGATTTCATCAAAATGCAAGGTAGTTGCATTGCTATCTATTGCAATAACCAAACTATCCCACGAATCTGGTAGAGAACACATCAAACTGATGCACTTATCTTCATCTAAAATTTTAATATCCACAGATGCTAACTGACTTACCATAGTATTAAATGCATTCAGATGCTCTGTCACTGAGTCTCCATCTTTCATCCTCAGGTTATACAACTTTTCCTATAGGAATAGTTTATTCACAACAGACTCAGATTGGTACAAAGTCCCTAACTTGTCCCACAAAGCCTTCACGGTAGCTTCCCCTGATATATTCAACAATATTGAATCTAAGACACACAATCGTATTGTGCTCTTTGAATTCTAATCCAACTTCTTCCATTCTTCATCGGACACTCCCGTTGGTTGAGTACATGGACCAATCATGATCCACTGGTCTTTATCCACCAACAGATCCTCCATCTTGAGTTTCCACAACTCAAAACTCTGACCATTAAATTTCTCGATCTCTATCTTTCCACTACTCGCCATCTTCTTTCACCACCAGAATCAATGTCGCAAATCTCCCACTGAACAGGGTCTACCACAAGCCCAAGCGAAACCCCTTAGCAACAAAGGCATCGCCTTGAAGAAAAAATAGCTCTGATACCAAATGTAGGTTTTAACCCTGTACAAAAATTACCTGCATATGAATTCTCAAACATAAAAAATAAAAAATGCGAGATCGTAACCCATACAACACATATACACAGAGATTCTCCCCTAGATCCCAAAACCAAGACTACCAACTTGATTTTTCATTATTTTCCATTCACTGTTACAATACATATTCATACATGCCAAAGCATCCAATACCATGGACTGAAAACCATCGCATCCAATACCATGGATTGAAAAACATCGCATCCAAAAAACATGTGCCAAAATCATGCACAAAACAATAGGTGGGTCCGCCCAACCTAAGATAGGGTCCAAATAAAGTGGGGTTACGGGTGCCCCTCAAAACCCCTATTAACTACGTGGAAAGAATATAACACAACCCAACAATCCAATAATAGCCGACATGTAGGATTTTATGTGTTGTTTTGTCTTCTCCAAAATGTCCACCAACTGGTCCATCATGGAGTTCCTGCAAAACCTTTTCTACCTTAGATTTTTCAAGGCACCTAAGTAAAAAAGTAACATAATTCTTCCTAAACAAAACATTATTAATGATTTCCTATTCCTTAGATTTTAACCTCAAATCCCTTTTTCTTTTGTAACTGAGCTAGGGGCATATCCATTTTTCAAATAAAAGATGATATCAGCATATTTATATTCAGTATGATTGAGGCTTAACTCACATATTTGTATATTATCACTTGAATCTCCTGGTGCTGGTAGGTTGGATGCTCTAGTTAACATTTTGTAAAAACCTTGACCTCTAACTATTTTAGCTAGTTTAATCTCAATGTCATATTCTTGCAAAATTGTTACCCAATTTTCTATTTTCTCACCTAATTCTCTTTGCAGTAGTAAATTTCTCACTGATGAGAATGGAACTATTACTTTGGTATGATTTTTAAGAAGTAAAGGTCTAAAATGTTTATTGATTTGAAAATAGCAAAAGCCTATTTTTGATCATCTGAATAATTCAATTCAACACCTCGCAAATTAGAGCTAAAGAATGAAATTGGTGCTTCGACTTTGTCATCATTGACCTGTGTCAAAATAATTGTATATGATGTCTCAAAGAAAAAGTATATAAAATAAAATGAATATAAAAATTCAGAATTGCTAAAGAGGGAGCATGTATAATTTCCTATTTGATAATAGTAAAAGCTTCATGCTCAATATGTCCTAGATTGGAGTGGTAAAACAATTCGCGAAAAGTCAGGGACAAATATTTTGACAAAATTTATCTGTCCTATGAAAGATTGCATGGATTTTTGTTATGAGGCAAAGAGATTTTAGAAATTTCTCTTACCCTATCATGATATATGTGAATGCCATATTTAGATACAATAAATCCAAGAAGCTTACCTTCACTTAAGGCAAAGAAATATTTCTTTAGATTTAGAGAAATTCCATATCTTTGACAACATTCAAAGATTTGTTTTGAATGCTTTAGATGATTACTGCATTTTTTTTAATACACAATTATGTCATCTAAATAACTTACGATTTTTTTATCTACCAAACATTTGAAATCTATATCCATGGCTCTGTGAAATGTTGCACCAGCATTGATTAATCCAAATGGCATCTTTTGATAAGCATATGTTCTCCATTTAATTCCAAATGTAGTCTATAGTCGATCATCTGGATGTACATGAATTTGGTTATAACCTAAAAATCCATCCAGAAAAGACATTGAATCTAGGCCTGCAACTGATTCTAGTAGCTATTCCATATGAAGTAATGAAAATTTGTCCTTCTTACATGCTTTATTGTTATTGCGAAATTCTATACAAATAAAAATTCCACCATTCTTTTTCCTAACTGGAACTATGTTAGAAACCCACCTTCAATGTCTGATAGGAAAACTTATTTTGGTTTTGAGAATTTTATTCAATTTAGACTTGATTTGATTTTCTAAGTTTCGGTCTGTCTTTCTCAACTTCTACTGTACATGCTTTTCATCAGATATCATAGGAATGGTATGTTGAATGATGGAAGTATCATATGCCATAAGATCTTCATAATTCCAAGAAAAAACATTTTTATATCTCTCCAGTAAATGAATAAAGGCTAATCTCTCATCGGGTGTAAGATCAAGACCCAGATTAATATTTTGAGGCTTAAGGTCAGTTCCAATATTAACTAATTCAAACCTCAAAGTTGAACTTTGAAGCTTTGACTGACTAGGTTTTTTGAATCTATGCTTAAGATCATACAAATCATCCAGCTTAACCAGAAATTTAAGTATGGTATTTATGCTTGTTTCTTGCTTATGTTGGCTATCATTTTGATCTTAATATATTATTTGGTCATTATAAGAACCTTTAGATGTTAGAGAATTTATGATATCTGGATCATTATTAAAAACTCACCAATTGGTGATGTTATTAAGAATACAGGGCCTAAATATTAATTCTATAGAAAATCAATTAGGACTATAATCTTCTGATGGTAGGAGCTTAGATGCAACGTTAGCCAAAATATCAGCACTTGCATTTTTAAGTTTCAGGATTAGGGAATGTTGAATGCTATGAAATGTGAACTGAGGTCCTAGACTAATGATTGATAATGTTTTGGATGTCCAAAAGGACAATGAATAGTATTCCTCACCTATTTGACTACAATTTCTGAATCTCCAAATACTTGAAGATATTTAATATCAAGGCCAATGGCTTTATACAACCCTTGAACTAATGCTTCATATTAGGCAGTATTATTTTTGCATTCAAATCCAAGTCTGGATTCTAACATAGTTTTTTCTCCTTCAGGGATAACCGATATGAAACCTTCTCCAACTCCATCATTATATTAGATCCATAAAAAAGTAATTTCCAAAATAAAGAATTGACTACAAGTTTATCTAAAAAATTGATACGTTTAGAATAACCTGCTTAAGAGTAATTTTTTATTTGTGATGTAATAGAATTTTCCAAAAGGGGTGATGTATGGGCATTGAAATTGTCTAAAAAATATTCAACTGAATAATTTCCAATGATATTAGTATTGTATCTGATGGGTTCATTTTCTCCCTCCAATTCTATGACGATATATTTTAAATTTTTCTCGCAGTCGACCGTTATTTTATTTGACTTACTATTTTAAGGAAGCCACATATGGGACCAATCTATTGTGAAATAGTGATGAAGTTTTTCATACCAATCTCTACTAAGGATCAATCATAGAATTCAGGGATGTCGGCCATAAGAACGTCAATTAATTAACATACTTTCAGGTTTGATGAGAGTCTAATGGTAACATGATTGATTTCTCCTCTGACTTCAGCTTGAGATCAATCTAACTATATAATGCAAGAAACAAATTTCTAGGGTTCGACATTCAATTTTGTACAAATAGTTTTTGGTAAAATGTTGGATGAGGCTCTAGAGTCTACTAAACAATTCTTGAGCAGCCGAAGAAATTATAGCAACAGGGAGAGGAGAAGTGGGAACTGCTTTTAATTCTTTGAGCAATAGCTTCTTTTGATGTTTTAGCTTGTTAATCTCATGCAACATGATATTAGATTTAGTATTCTTGATGTCTTTAATGATGTTGTATTCCATCTCATCAGATACTAACAAGGTCTTAGCTAAAGGTGAAGAATTAGATTGAGGTGGAGTTGTTTGAGTGGATTTGGGAGAATATTTCTTACCTATTACTTTATCTTTGGGAGCAGGAGTTAATGATTTATGTTTTTGATTTGTTTTCGAAAAATCAATAGTGCTCTTGCTTCTGGTAGCAACAGGTAATGCTTCTTCGTTATCTAACATAGGAAGAATGAAATCCCACATTCCTTTGTACTTCAACTGTTTCCTCATTATTAGTTTTTTCTTCAGCTATTGACACTTCTTCTTCCTCCACATCTGATTCAGAATTTGATATTGTATTTGGAGATTTAGGATCAAAGGCAAAATTTATTTTGTAAGGTATAAATTATTTCCTAGAAGAAGTCTCAACTACCTTATTTTTAATGTCTACCATTTCCTTGAACATGGTTCTAAGTACCTTTTGCAGACCTTCAAGATCGAATAGATATTTAGGTGCTTTATTCTTGGATTCACCCTTGAGAGTGATCTTCTTAGTTTTTCTTACTTGTAATGCATTTTCCTTTTCTAACGCTAAAATACATTTTTCCACAGCTATGGCTTCTTTCATGCTTTTTGCCAAAGTTGGTTTGGCAGCCCTCTCGACAAAAATAACTACATTCAAGTGAAGAGCAGAAATGTACCATTCATTTTGAAATTCAATACTAGGCTTGGATGTCGTTGGGATTTTTTTCAATAACTTGTTAAAACGTGAATTAAAGTCCTTAATTGGTTCTCTAGGTTTAGCTTTCAAGTTGGAGAGATCATTGAGAAGAGTAGTTTTGAGCAGTCATCTCCAAAATTGGTTAAGAATTGTTCCTGAAATCCATTACAACTATCAAGAGAACCAAATGGTAATGAAAAGTACCAGGATCTTGCTGATCCTTGAAGAGTATAAGGGAATAATCATTCAATTCTGTCTTCTTCTACAACTCCATTTAGATTTATGGACAACATGAAGTTGTTATGTGTTCTTCGGCAGGAAGACCGTCATCGAGATTAAATTTTGCTAACCATTTCAATGGATGAGTAGGCAATCAATTGCCCTGCCATTTGAACGAATCCTAGATTTGTCCATGGTGTTTGATCCATTATGGATATCTGTGTATAAGAAGATCTACTAGTGGTTGAAGGTGATTGGGTAGAGGAGGATTGTGCTCCTGTACCGGTGTAAATCACAATCTAGGATGTTGAGGTGGATGAATGAGTTTGAGATGAGGATGAGGGAATGAATGAGGGTGTTTCTAGTGATGATGAAAGAATCTCACTATGAGTTTTAGAGTGTGATTGCTTAGTATTCCTTCGAGGGTCAGGCAGAAAAAATTCAAGTGGAGGGATTCCAAAAGTTTTACTCCATGATCTAGTTAACCTTTGAGAGGAAGGAAAATGTGAAGAAACAATGGATGGAGATAATTCATATTCTTCTTGAGACATAGAAATCCCTTGTAATTTGTGAATTAAATATTGAACTTCGGGATTTTTTGTAGAAGAAGGTTGATTTGATTTCCTTGGAGAAACACTACCGGATTGTAAATATTTCTTCACAACTTCTCGTTTAGGATTTGGGGATTTGGAATGGGGCTGAGAAGTTAGAGGTGATGGTAAGGGATTTTTACTCTTAGAATGGCTTTCTGATTTAGATTTTATTTCCATTCATAGTCATGCCCTCCTTCTAGCACCAAAATGTTGAAGCCTCAAAATTCTTTATGACAACATGGGGAATAACCACCCAGTCCATACCTTCAAAGCAACTCCTTTTCCGTTTCGTATAGTGGCTCTGACTTGGGATAATGTGACCCGTTTCCTAGAGAGGATTGATTTGTTAATTTTGTTGGGTATGGTATAAGATATAATAGAGAATGATTCAACCAAGTGTAATCTAATGTAAATAATAAACACATGCATATATCTTAATCTAACATTATAGAACTATAAATATACGTAGGAATAAAGTAAGGTATGTGATCTACAAAGATGTCTCAAATAAATTGGTAATAAAGATCATTCAAATTCCAAAAGAAATGATAATTTTTTAATGATAATGTTTTTTGATAAATAGTTAAACAAAACAATTGAGAAAACTATATCGCATATAGTAATTCTTCATGTATTCAAAATAGAATCAAAGCTAAAACATCATACAAAAGTGCAATAATGCAGAACTATAATTCATATTTTCATACATAATACAATTAAAATAAACAATATTGCTAATGCATAAATAAAACACAAGCATACGATAAGAGTACCATATATGAAAAGTTCTTCTCATGGGCTGAGCAATATTGATTCAATTTCATTCAATCAAATACACTATATGAGTACAAAAGTGTAATTTCAGTAGAGCATGCTTGATATTCAAAGAGAAATAGATCATGATCCATTAATTTCATCCAAACCTTCCAAAAAATACAAAAGTGTAATGCCTTGAGAAGTTTTTTTGACAAAATTCTAGACCCCTCTAAACGCATGAGACTGTTTAAATACTAACATACATGCCTCAAAAATAGATTATTACAAAAAAGGTTGAGGAAGTTTCAAAAAAATTTCCTCAGAGTAAGAAAAAATAAAACTATAAATAGAATTGAACTAATGACGAGCTTCTTTCAACTTGAACTATCTTAGTTGGATAACTTGATCTTTGAGATTGCAAATGTCGATCATTGGTTTTAGCTAAGGTAGCTGGTCGATTGTGGATTTTAACTGTCCAACAAATATTTCATCTAATAAGGCTGGCACAATCTTTTGTACAAAGGTAGTTAAACACCATAGAGTCATCCACTAACTATGTGGTTTTACTAGATACTTCCAGTATGACTCCCAATCCAGTTTGATTAGTTGTTTAATTTCTTCTTCCTTGGTCTACATTATCTATTTCCACTATTGTTCTAGTTATTCAATATTTGTGAGAAACCCTGGTATCCACTCTTTGACAAGTTTGGCACTATGAAGGTTTTCATTAACGACTTCAATTATACTGCTTGTTGCACCAATTGTTGTTTTTGTCACCCTTTCTTCATGTTTTAATCCTATATCCCAATCTATAAATAAAGTGTCTTTATGCAATTCTTCTATTTTTGGTAGGTCAACCTTTCTTCCCTCATCGTACTCCTGCTAGGTAATAAATTCAGAAATATTTTTATGGATTTCTTCATATTCAAACCTCATATCAATCACTTGGTTTGTCAATTTATCACTTGTCTCACAGAAGGATAAATCTGTGAGATTTTCTTGGTAGAACATTTCATCTTGTTGTATTAATAGGGAATTTAGCTCGATTTCTTCTTTGATGAATTCGCCAATTTGAGAGTTATCTTTAAATGTATCCACCATGGCTTTCATTTCGCGACTACGAGTCCTTTTCTGATAAGCTAGCCTGGTGTTTTAACCTAATTTTCTCAAATTCCCTATTAAGTTGAGCTACCTGTTGTTCTTCTCGTTGAATAGTTTTTTCTTGTTCTAATTGCTTCTCAAGTAGAAGAATTTCCTATTCCTTTTCTTTTAGTAGCATTCGGACTTCATTATTTTTTATCAATGGTCATTGTGGCATAAGCTCCTGCAAATTGTGACAATTTCGTAAGATTTTCTTATGGGTCAACATGAGTATCTTTCCACATAACATCCATGGATTCATTATTTAGAGTGGCAATAGACGCGATGTCTAATTTTCTCTTCTTTCTGTGTCTTTTAACTACATCGTTATGAGTAGGACTGTAGAATATATCTAATGGATGTATCTCTTCAATTTGCAAGGCAATTTTAGAAGTAGGAAAAGAAGGAATAACCTCAACATCTTGACTATTTGTAGCCCCTTGCTCTGCTGTTTCTGGATTTTCTTTGTGATAAATGTATTTGGGGTTCTACAATTTAGATGTTCCCTCAGTATTTGTGCTTGTTTGCAGCTTATTATTGAATTTCTCCCATTCATTGTCTAAGGCAATGACTAGAATCTTCCTTGATTATGTTGAAGTGGAACCAACCTCTGTCTACTTCTTAGCCAAGTCTTCTTCGGTCGTTTCCTCAGTATTCCCTTCCATATCTTTCTCAAAATATTTATTAGGATTTCCTTCTCCATTTTCAAATTGTTGTTCTGAGTGTTCAAACTCGTGAGTCAACTTCTCTTGCATTTCATCATTAGAATTTTCCTTTGAACTTCCCTCCAGGCTCATGCTAGGAGTTGGTTCTCTTTTTGGTTCAATTTGTAATAGGTCTAATGGGACCTTTAACAATATTTTACTCCTATATACATGAAAAGTATTAATATCATCTGGCCTTAACTGTAATAATGTTGAATGTATGATCTATGAAAATGTTTCAGCTCCTTGAAAGAGGCCATCAAAGGCATCCTCTTCATGAGTACACTGTTTGACTTTAAGCATAGTGGTAAAGTTTTTAACAACTTGATTTGGGTCATACTCTCTCCCTGGAACTGTGGCCAATTTTAGAGACATAATAATCTCTACTTCTTTTACTGCATGCCCATAGTCACGTAGTGCAAAAGTGCCACATTGTAATGGGAAGGTTGGCCAAATGGATTTCTCCTGTTCCCTCGGGGCTTTAGTTAACCCACCCTCCCTTTTTTTCTAATAAGTTATCTCTCTGGCCAGTAGCTTATCTGGAACATAATATGAGAGGACATGTGGAGAAAAAATGCTCCCAAAAACTATGACAAAGTGAATGTTTCTTCACTGAACCATCTTGCGACTCGCAACATGTCTCTCTTGGCTTCTTTGGAAAACCTGATAGCCATTCTATCAAAAATGGTTTTATGAATAGGCAGCATAACACCTTGGCATATTTATTAAAAATGGGGATGGAATTGGGATTTCCACAACATTTTATGGTATGCATGGATGGGGAGAGGGTTATGTATAGTCCACTTCCAACCCTTGTTTAAAAATTGGGAACAAAAACAAATGGCATCTATCACATAAGCACTCATATAGAAAGGGGAAAAAATTATTGAGGAAACACTTGTTATGAAACTAGCTCAAGAAAAGATAGAAAAGATAGATCAACGCCTTAGAATTCAGCCTCTTCGAGGGGGCAA
>APFE031641741.1:94651-108888 GCA_000404065.3 Pinus taeda
TTAGCTAATTGTTATCAATTATATTCATAACATTGAGAAACACTAGTAGACCTACTAGTGTATGCAGACACTTAACTGTTTATAAAAATGGATCAACAGTAACATTGCAGCAAGTTAATGAAGCTCTTTCAACAAATAGTCTTGAGACATACATTAGGAGAATTTTCAGGTCTAAAATGGGCCTTCTAAGGATATTATAAAATAATAGTGGAAATAATAAAATAAGATTATATTACATCATCAAATTTTAGAGGGAAAAAATAAAAAACTATTTTTTCAACTTGTATTTTCAACTTATCGCCCTATGAGTCTACTCAAATTCGAGTGAAAATACTTGTTGGATGTGGAATTTGATTCCTCATCCAAGGAGTAACCATGTTGCATACTTTCGTTGGACCCTGCTACACGAAAAATGAGAAATACATCAAAAACATGATGGAAATCACATCTTTCATGTATTTCTCATTTTTTGTGTAATAGGGTCCATCGAAACTATGCAAATGGGTACTCCTTCGATGAGGAATTAAATTTTGCATCCATCAAGTACTACCATTCAAAATTTGAGTAAAACATTAGGGACATACGTTTGAAATACGATTTGAAAAAGTAGTTTTATTATTTTATTATTTTTTAATATTTTTACTTTTTTACTCCAAAAATGGTGAATCATCCCCTATAGTGGACATCATCATCTTCAATGCTATTGGTTCTTATATAAATTATTTTAGTTGTACATTTTTCTTAGGAGGATCATTTTAGACCTCAAAATTCTCCTAATGTCTAGAGGATCAACAGGTGTTTGGTAACTTAATTGACCTTAAATTACTTAAAGTAAACCAATGCTAGTAAACGTATGAAGTGTATGTGCATTGAATGTGATAGAAGTCTTTTATTACTCACACAAATTCTCAATTAAATTGAGTTATCGAGATGCACATGTACTTTATAAGTAAATTAGTTATTCATAGAAAACAATATCAACTCTATAATGATTATCACACTCTCTTTCTTTCAAACAAAAGCTACTTTTGTTTATAAAATTCCACAATTTTCCTTGAAATAAAAATCTCACACTTCATAATAAATGTAAATCAGTCTCAGACTTGACATAAATGAAAAATTAATCCCACACTTTGCATTATATACACACTCATTTGCAAAAATGAAAACTACGATTAATCTCATGACACACCTGTATAAATAGAAATCGCACTTGCATGAAAATAAAATGAAACAAAATCTTACTTGAAGACACACACAGTTGCTTAAATTACAGATCACACATGCTTGAAATTTAATCATCCAATGATACGAATAATCCCACTATATAATATAAGAAAGGTAAAGTTATGTCTATTTAATTGAAATGTAAAACTATGTCACTGTTGGTATGCTCTATCCATTTGCATAAAAAATCTCTGAGCAATAGAAATGATTAGTAGAATGGTCTCGACTTAAATATGAAAGAAATCGAAAATGTAATTACTCAATCTACTAAACATAAATCTATGGAAAATATAAAGCTAATTTCTAACTACTAAAACAAAATAGAAATCCTTATTGTCTCAAGGGGGGCCTCCATGAGAAACAAGCAATCATTATGCTATCGATTAAGCACTTAACCACGCATGAATGCTTATAGAGAAAATGAAGTGATTCTTTAAAAACAGAGTATCAATAAGAAAGTTTTACTCCTTTTGTTGCATCCTTACTATCACTCTTTTCACTTCTACTGAGATGAATATTTACAGAGCTTGTGGAAATTAATTCTTCATAATTATATGCCTAATCCCTATCAAAATAAATTAAATCTAACTTGAAAGGGTAACATCACATAATTCGCTCATGATTTTCTATCATCGAAGCAAATCATGAGGCAAAAATCTCATTCTTGCTCGCTTATTGATGACTATGAAGGTTGATTCATCTTTGACAACATTACTAGGACCTGTTTCCATCCATCTAGCTCATGAGAGTAGCCGAAAATCATTGAGTGCATCAATTTCCACCTACTAATATATTTTGCTTCCTAGCTCGCACCTTTGAACTTGTCAAACCATACACTTGGTTGCGCAATTGTGTATTAGCTGTAGAATCATTGTAATTTGGTAGTTGAAGTAAACATTAAATTAAATAGTAAATAACATTATCATTTTATGAAATAAAAGACATTTGTATACTTGCCATATAATACTTCTGGTAACTTGATGCCCAATGTGTTATTATGAAGATAAAAAAGAAATAGATGGGGTTAGAAAGGATGTAAAAAGGAATAAATTTTGAGGTTCAACAATGCCCCACACGGAGGTCATTGCATGTCCTCATGAAAAAATTCAAAATTGATGGACTCTTCTTATTACTGAACTTCTTCAGGTACTTGAGTCAAAGCATCTAGATTTGTCTTCCTTACTTTCTTCTTGGTGATTAGCATTCTCGGTTTCTTAATCAGAATCTTATACTTCAGACTTATGACATTTCCCTTAAGGGACTTGTTATTTTCTTTCAACTTCTTATTATTTTCATACCATACACCAAGATGTAAGAGAATGCTGTAATTTTTTGTTCTTTGTATTTCATTGTGCACTTTTAATGTTTCATGCTCCTATTTTAAGTTCCTCATTAGTGTCTCCAAGTCATAAATATCCTATTTGAGAGTATTTATAATTTGAGGTTCTTGTGGACTATCAAAATGAATTTCCTTTTCCTGATTTGAAGACGATGCAGTCTCCTTTTCTATATCTCTTTTCTTAAAAGACTTTATATAATCATATATTTCCTATTGGACCAAGTCAATTTCTGGTGTTCTTCTTTTTCGACTAGAAATTGGTCACAAAATGGTTGGTGATGGATTTGTTTGGCATGGAATTCCCCCACAACAGGTTTTTCGGGCTCAAAGCCCAAGTTTCGATTAGAGATGTCGTAAAACTCCGCAAATTGTGGGCACGTAGCATGAAGTGTACAATTGATCATAGGGTTATCTACCCTAAGCATTGTATTGTAAATTAGTGTAAAGTTAGCCTACCCATAGTCTGCAAACCATGGGATTGTATAAATAGAGTGAGGCTCTAAGTTGTAAAGTAAGTTAAGAAAGGATTAATAGATGAATAGTGAAGGAATGGTTCAAGTTTAGAGTAGAGTTCTAAGTGTCTTGGGTTGTAGTAGTAGGAAGAGGCTCTGTAGTTGAGTGCACAGAACCCTGTAGCTGAGAGCGCAAGGCAGTGTCGGGTTTGTAAGAAAGATTGAAGGTTAATGAAAGAGAAGTTGATTTCTATTCATGTGTATTTGTTGTGCATTATATTCTATATGTTTGTATTCATTTATGTATTGTGCACACTGATATAATTGATATATATATGTGGTAATAACCATCAATATTACACACACAAGTTAAGTAATCGATTAATTAATAAAGATAATGGGTATTAAATGGGTCACGCCCTGAGTAGGGATGTGCAAAAACCATACCACAGGTCGTGAAGGGATCGCAAGTGTGTGCAATGACCTGTTAGACCGTGAACCTACAGAAGCCCATTAGAAATCCCTAGGGTGTAGAAACCTGGTTCTAACACCCTCTTATACTACTTCAGGTGAGACCTCAGTCTGTACTCCACAGACTATTGCCAAAAGGGCCAATAGTACTAGGATTTTCTTGGCTAAATCACCTCTGAACCTGGGTCAGGCCCCACTAAGCCAACAAATGGTTCTGTTGCCAGGACCCGATTTTCATAAAGGATGTCTGATGTCGTGCCATTAGAACCCTACAAGGAAAGAAATTGAAGAGTGGCTAGAAAATAATATTCATGAGTTTGCGGCAGAGGAAAACAAAAATCTGTGAGTATCTAAGGAACAATGGTTGGATCGCTACTTGTACACTGAAATCCATGAGATTTCCTTTGCATCTTTTCTGTCGAAGCTGTATGAGTGGATCGCAAAGTTAGTAGACATCTAGGAAAGGTGTAGGCTCGACAAAACAATAGTGTGGAATCTGGAACTAGTGCACAAACTAGAAGCCTCAGAAGATAAGATAGTGTAAGTTGTGGACCACTGGCTAGACTAGATAATAGGAGGATTTATCATTGAGTTTGCGGTAGACATGACTGTCAATTACAATGAGGGAGAGTGGCGTTTTCTCAAGGGACCACGAGGTAAGTATATTAAATCTGTGAACACATAGATTAAGATGTTGTTGTGTGAAAAATGGGTTATGTTAATAAATTAATGTTTGGGACTTTGCGGAGCGAAAATATCTACATAGGTGGAAGTAGTGAAGAATTAGAAACTAGTCCCTTGATTTCACCTTCGCGGGAGAGCAGTGATGAGCTTGCAAAGGTTTCTCCGAAAAGTATAGTCAGTTTGATAAGGCAGTGAATTTCGCGTTTACCACCTCCACCCGCACCGCCACTCGCTTCACCCCCCTCACCTCCATATCCACCCACTCCACCTTCGCCACCTCCATAGTTCAATATGGAGAGTGTGATCAAAATACCAGTATTCAGAGGAGTAGGAAATGAAGATTCGAACCAATTCTAGTTCGTAGTGAGAGAAAAATGGGAAATACATGGTGTCACAGATGATAATATCAAAAAGGCTACATTGGTAAGTGCATTGCAGGATCGCAAATTAACGTAGTATATCAAGCATTCTAATGACCACCAAAACACAGGAATTTTAGAGATCCATAATGCATTGGATAGGGAATTTAGCATGCCAAAATGAGAGACACAATCAATTATTGGGTTTAAAGAGATCACAATGATTCCAAGCGAGACCCGCTGGGATCTACACCAAAAGCTGAAGAGTATGATCCATGAAGCCGATATGACATTAACGGATTCATAGCATCGACATGGTTTGTGGCCTCACTTACGCCATACTGAAGGACGACACTGTCACAACAAAAGCTTTCCACCTAGGCCGAAGCATTGGAGATGGCAATGAGGATGCATGACACCCTTATACAAGACCTTGGATTGGGAGTCCAACAGATCCATGCATAGCTATAGAATTTATGTCTGGAAATGTAGAGTTTGAAACGGGATAAGGCACCTCGGCCAAAGGCAGGTAAAGAAGCATGGTGCATAAAATGCAAAGGCCAGGGGCATGATAAAGATCATTGTCTAGTGTTCGCAAAGTACTAGACAGGAGGAGGGCCAATGACATTAAGACCAGAGGAATTGGTGGTTCCGAGCATGGTGTCTGCATTATGGTGTGTGATCTACCAGATAGGAGGAAAACATATCACCGATAATTTTCATATGTTGCAGAATTATACGCACATGTCCCAACAGTTGTTTTGTAATTTTTGTAGGTTGGTAGGCCATGACGAACGCACCTATCGAAGCTATGAACTAATGATAGATCAGACCATTTCTTATAGGGTATAGGCAAGAACATGAGCTCTCGAACCAAATGATAGGATGGCATGCACTGGGATTCAGGGGCATGGTCAGGGTCGAGGTGGAATGGGACCAGGGAGGGGTCGTGGACAGATAATCTGTTACAATTGTTGAGCGCCACGACATTATGCCCATGATAGTACAAACCTGACTAGGATATCATGTTGGTATTGTACTTAGTTTGATCATGAGATAAAATATTGCCCATTGATAATAGCAAAGATGCATAAAAAAGGGGTACTCCATCCCCCACCGACTCAGAATTTACAAATGGTGAGGTTTGAACCAGGCGAAGAAGACCTAAATGTAAACATGATGCTCAGGAGTAGTATGACAATGGGAGAGTATAAAGGGAAGCAACCAGAAGAAAGTGTGTGTGTTTTTAAGGCTTCTACAAAGGAACTCGAGCTTGATTTAGAACACGTGAAGGAGAAATTCATGGATGCTAAGAAGAGCTTCATGGAGGCATCCACTTCAGGTAGTAAGGATCAACTAGAACAAAGGATAGATCCTTCAATGCTTACTACCTTTTTGGAGACATGCATGAAACTGTTGCGCGACAACAAGGTAGTCAAAGGACTATGTGAACTTATGACTAGGTGTGTAGGGTCAGGAGAACCGCGCGTGGTCCAGAAAGTGGGGAAGCATGCATTGCACATAGGAAGAGAGATGAGGTTGACTGCGCAGATTGATGAATATGAAATGGATTAGGTAATTCTAGATATAGGTTTAGACATGAATTTACTACCAAAACAAACATGGGCATGCATGGGTAGACCCATGTTGCAATGGTCCCCTATTTAGTTATGAATGGAAAACCAACAGAAGATTTTTCCCATGGGAAGATTGCATGGGATGACAATTGATATTGAAGGTGCGAGCACGCAGGTGGATTTTGAAGTGATAGATATTATCGGTAACAACAAACCATATCCCACGCTACTAGGAATATATTGGGCTACTGATATGAATGGAATCATAAATCTGAAGAAGCACAAAATGACCTTTGAGAAAAAGACACTACCCGTAGTAGTACCAATGGTCCCAGCCAAGAGAATACGATACACTGAACCGGTACACAACGATGATAATGATACCAATCTCAATTGTATCTATAAGATAACTACACAAGGTGAGGATTGGGTGAATCTAAATGCAAATGGAAGGATTTTGTGGGAGTATGAAAGCTCTTGCACTTTGGATTCAGACGAAGAGATAGAACGATGGAAAAATCGGCTGCATAAAGTAACAATGTTGAACTGCAACATGATGATTAGGTCATTGTGTTTCATAAAAATAGAGGTAATGGAGCTACTGAAATATGACGGATTGTCATTGGTGGTTGAATTTTTGAGCAAATTTGAAAATGCAGTACCAAAGCAGCAACGGTTCGATGCGTTGAAGTGGGAACTGCATGCAACACCCGCACGGTGGTGGGGTACGCATCAAGAAACTTTTGAAGACTGGTGTGGATGCAGAAGGATGATGCACCTATGTTTTCGTAAACCCCAGCTTTGAATGAAAGCCAATCAAATGGGGAGGAACAACTTGCGTTCCCACCATTCCCGATGGGTACAAGCATATCTTGTACACTCCGCACCAACACACAACCTAGAGAATTGGAACAAACCATAGCAGCAAGAAGGGCAATGTGCGTTACCAATTTTCCACGACACAAAATTTGATAGGATAAGCAGAGTACTAAAAAAGGTTTACCAGATGAGACAAACTAATTGGGACCTACACATGTTAGCGGTTGGATGGGCTTACAGGACCATGTGCAAAATCTTAAGTGCGGGGAGGACTCCAAAGGTGTAAAACAGATTAAAGCCCAAGATTTCTAAAGGGAATACCGAAGGGAATCCACACATAATAGCACCCATAGCTATGACAAAGAGAAAATACCAGGATGAAGGAATCACACAGCTATGCGAAGAGAACCATATAAGGATTTAGGAAGCCATTCGATGATGGAACCTTAGTCTTCGTGAACTCAAAGAAGATCGGGTACGATTGAGGAAGAAAAGCATGAAGGATGCTTAGATCAAAAGACTAGAAAATGAGGTCATGCATGCATGTTTCGTTCGTAAAACAAGGATGACAAGGCGAGATACGAATGACCATACCATTGTGTTAGACGATTGTCACCAAGAATTTATAACTCTGCTACCATGTCTGAGATCACACCTTACCAAATGTAGTAACAAAGGGAGCCCACAACGTGAGGTAGAAAGCACTGCGCCGCCCATTGTGAGGGAAATTAAGGAGTGTCCATGGACTAGACTGGAAGGTGAATTGGAGTCTCACACAAATGGTGCGACAACCTGACTAGCCGTAGGGAGCATGGTCTTAGTGCTCCAAACAGTTGAGAGAGAGCATGGGACTCTAAAAGAGTCTGTTTGGGAACTGCACGGTGAGGAAGGTGCACGTAGGATCAGCAGTTATGCTGCCACACGGGTCAATTGGGAAGTAACCATTGATGTCACTGCTCATGACGAGATGTCCAATTTAAGGCAAAAGGCAGTGGGTGGCGACCAATTAAGACAAGAATTAAGAGCTAGATTTGGGACGATCTGCTGCCAAGGATGCATTAATGACTCAGAAATGGGGGGAGTAGTCAAATTCAAATTCAAAAGATGCTATAAAACTCCAAGGACTGAGCATCAGACAACACTTGGCTGTTTGGGATTTGAGCAGTTTCAGAGTATTGAGCGCCGAGAAATCTTACTATCTTTGAGTATGCGACAAAACATATCCTATGCAAACACAATGATTGCTACTAAGCCAGGTGTGAAATTTTCCGAAGATATTATTGAGGGGCCCGCAGATGTGGCGGTTGCACTAGAAGTTCCAAAGTCACCATGGATGTCGCAGCCGAAGAAATATAAACAGACTATTGGACCAGTCTGCATGTCCCCAAGAAACCCATGGTTTAGCAAGATATTACTAGAAGAAAAAGGCAAGGCCATCACCATTAAATTGGATGCATAGGAGGAGGAATTACAGGCTCTAATCGATCAAATAGAGGAGCAAGACAACATGGAGGAGGAAATCCCACTAATGCCTTCTGTAGTGAAGTTACCCACGTACGTCCCTCCATGGAAAGGGAAGGGTACGGTGCCCAAAGACCTAGAGACAATGAAGAGTGTGCTCCAGACCTCGCTCCTCCCAGATGGAATTACTTTTGAAGGTCTGCTCCTAGGCTGGGTGCCTACCCTGAAATTCAAATATTTGGACCTCAGAGATAGTGAGAAGTTCCCACACCTAGCGACAGAGATCTTGATGAAGGAAAATTTAGAGGGGACAGTAATTACGTTGGATCCACGAAAATGGTTGTGCGGTGTTGAGAAGGCTGAGTTACATCATCTATGATGGATACCCCACTTTCACCGCATGGCCCATCACCATTTTGGTCATCAAGTAGTTGTTGTGCCTAGTGCATTTTGGGTATCTATAGCTGGAAGAGCCTATTCCCATCACAGCGAAGCTTATTCACTAGATTTCTCGACTTCCCTGTAAGGGAAAGGACCCCGTGATGATGGCGAGCAAGAGCAACGATTTGGCTCTTGCCAAAGCCATGAAAACTAAATATAGGCTGGAAAAGAAGAGGTGACGCTATGTAATTGTGAGTTCCAAGGACAAAGGCGTGTGTGTAGCTACCCAACTCCTGGCCAACAAATTAATGCAGAAGTGTTACACCGATGAAGTACCAACACCTATGGTTGAGTTGGTTGAACAATGAATGGATGGGGTCTAGTTCAACTAGCCCATGTTTCTCTATGAGGAATTTTTAATAAACTACAAGGAGGCCCAAGAGCATGGTAAGACCTTCCACTACGTGTGGTTGCTCTTATGCATTTTATTGGTAGTGAGAAAACTACTAGAAAATAGCCAGTTCCAGAATATTAACCAGGACCTACCTGAGGCCGTCAAGTACGCTTTGCTCTAGGCCAAGAAGGACGCGAAGCAAATTCGTGCAACCAAGGTTTTTTTGGTACTCATGGAGGAAAGCATACAAATGTAGATAAATAGAAGACCAAGGATGTCTCCCATAGTATACACCACTCTGCAGAGCTTTGTAGAGTTTAAAGCGCACATGCATAACATTTATGCCTGGGCATGGAAGGATCCAACAAATGAATGGATGAAGCTCCCATTCATTGCAACTGATGACACCATCTTCACAGTGTTAGAAACATGGCCTCCGAAGTGATGCACCCTAGACCTAGCAGGAATGAAAAGAGCCACATCTCAAGAAAGGAAGAAGGACACCAAGCTGGGAATCACATAGTTGGCTAAAAGGAGGTGCTAGGAAAAAGTAGCAATAGAGGTAAGCGCGCAGCAGAAGCCGGTTGATGAAGTAGAAACAATGCATACAGTAGAAACAACAATAGTGCCAATAAAAGGGACCAAGGTGGGCCGTGAGATGTCGAGAGGGCAAGGGGATGAGGACATAGCCCTAGCCGAAGAATGCATAGAAACCACCTCATGATAGTTGAAAAAGCCACGTGTCCCTGTGAGACCGTTCCCGAGAAAGAAGGCTAAGGCATCGAAGATGTCCATCGGCCTGATGACTGTTAAAACATGTGATCTTTTTGACATCAGCAAAATGGTTCGCAGTATCACTAAGGATGTGCTCGAATAGGTGATGACGAAACAAAACACTATGTTGGGGGTGCTAAGCACGCAGCTACAGGAACTACGGGTGTAAACCCCACAAACACGAATGATGGCCCCATATGTCGTAGCAGGTACATCAGAGGTGGAATAGATGTTGCGCTCCCAAATGACCAACACTTTTGTGTTCCCCGAGGACGTGTTAGCAATAGAAAACGAAGTTGACCGAGTTGTGGTGGGCAGGATTAAGGAAAAGAGCTTAAACTTGGCTACCATTCCATGAGAAACTCTGTACCAATTACAGGATACGATCATAGCCAAACTCCATGCCGGAGAAGGCTGTGCACTACAAGTATTGAGCAAACAAAAAATCAATATGGAACAGCTCAACCGAAAGCGTGATGAATTGGTTGCACAGACTCAACGACTGGAGCATGCAGCAGACAATGCCTTTAGAAACATCTTGGAATTGGTCATCCCAATAGATCTACCAGTAGCAGAGCAGATCCAACAATTGGAAACTGGATTCTGCAAGGAAAAAGAGGAAGCAACGAGGACACAACTGGACCTCAACCTTCAGATTTTCGAACTACGATTAAAGGCATAGTCCTCTACACCCTTGGAAGTTAGGGAACAATGTGTTGGTGCTATTCATAAAGGGATGGAGGAAATAAGATAGGCAGTACATAATTACACTGCTATGTTGGAAGAATCCTTCGTGGTCCTCACTTCATTACAGGAGGACCCAACATACAGTGCCTGGAAATGGAGGCATAGGAGCTTCAAGCGTAGTATGATAGCATGCATGGAATGGTGTAGATAGTCATCGTCACCCAGAAACTTGTGAAGCTATAGCAGGCAAAGGAATTGAAGGAACAAGTGGATCCCACACGGCAGAAAGAGGCAGTCCTTAAAGCGAGCGTCCAACAGTGGATTGATAAGGCCTTCCTCATCACTACAAACATCGAAGGAAATCTCAGACAGATGAAGGTCATGAATGACTTAAGATAGGGATTTTCCCCTCACAGCGAGAATTCAGCTAAGAGAGTGGAGAAGATTCAACAAACTAAATATCAGTGCATCACGGACCTCTGGGAAGTGTAGGAACAGTTGGAGGGGCTCCATGCCAAGATTGTTGCACCAACAAAGTGACTCAAGATGAGTCATGATGATTGTGTTCAAGGTTTGTTGGGCATGGTATTCGCCCACGGAAGGTTTTTGGGGCTCAAAGTGCAAGTTTTGGTCAGAGATGTTGTAAAACTCCATGAATTGCAAGCATGGAGTGCGAAGTGTACAATTGGGTCATAGGGTTGTTCGCCCTAAGCATTGTATTGTAAATTAGTGTATTGTCAACCTACCCATGGTTTGTGGATGATGGGATTGTATAAATAGATTGAGGCTCTAAGCTGTAAAGTAAGTTAAGAAAGGATGAATAGATGAATAGAGAAGGAATGGTTCAAGCTTAGAGTAGAGTTCTAAGTGCCTTTGGTTGTAATAGTAGGAAGGGGCTATGTAGCTGAGTGTGCAAAGGCCTAGTAGAGTCTGCAGCTAAGTGTGCGAACCCCTACAGCTGAGTGCGCAATGCGGTGTCAGGTTTGTAAGAAAGATTGAAGATTAATAAAAGAGAAGATTATTTCTATTCTTGTGTATTTGATGTGCATTATCTTCTTAAGGTTTTTATTTAGTTATGTATTGCACTTATTGATATAATTGATATATATTTCATAATAACCATAAATCTTACACAGACAGGTTAAGTAATTGGTTAATGAACAAGGATTGTGGGTATTAAATGGGTCTCTCCCCGAGTAGGGTTGCACAGAAGCCCCGTTACAGGTCGAAAAGGGATCACAAGTGTGCGGAGTGACTGGTGAGACTGCTAACCTACAGAAGCCCATTAGACATCTCTAGGGTGCAGAAACCTAGTTCTCCCATACTACTTCGAGTGAGACCTTAGTCTGCGCTCTACTAACTATTTCTAAAAGGGCGAGTAGTACCAGGATTTTCTTGGCTAAATCGCCTTTGAACATGGTTCAAGTGCCGCTAAGACAACAAGATCCCTTGGCTCTTCTTCTTCCTCTAGATTGACAATGTTTGTGGATTGTTGAGATGGTTCCTTCATTTTTTTATTGAGTCTTTCACTCGTCCTTAGAGTGGATGATGTTTTAGTAAGAGGATTTTTATTATGAATTTTCCTTTGTTCTATCTTCTCTTGCTTTTTTTCCTCTATTTTTCTTTTGGGTGTCATTTCTTCCTTATAACTAGCTTTCTTTCTTCTAACATTTTTCTTTTTAAGATTCTCTAATATATCTGGAAGGGGGGTTTCATTTTCTAAGGGATGCTCTTGTTGTGGAGGTAGGTCATCATTAGGTTATAGATATCCCTCTTCTATTTCTCTTTATTGTTTTGCTAGGTTCTTCATGTTCTACCTCTTTAAAGTGGTTTTTGACTAAGAAACTTTGCCAATCATCTCCTATATTTTTGAGGTGGGCTTCAATCATTTTTTTTTATAGACTGTGATGATACATTGTATTCTCACTCGATTGTATTTTTCTCTATGTTACCAGTCATTTTCTTCAGATTAATGAGTAAGAAATAAGGAAAATTAATTTCATTCCCATTAGGGAAATGCATCATCAAACGTACATGATAGAAAAACATATTGTAAAATCTGCTTTCACAGGTAATAAATTTTTGAATGACCAATAGTAAATTTCTCCATCTGTTTTTTAAGAGTTTTACTTGGGATGCCTTTCTCAAAGACTGAAGTGTCCATACCTGGGTTTTTGAGAAATGTTTTCGATTCAATTCCTTCAATTCCTCTGTTCTTAAACCATCTTTGACCAACCCTAGGTAGCTTGATTACTTCTGCTATGAAGGATTGTGTGAATACTATCTTCACATCTTCAATTTCTGCCTCAACTCCATCAATGCTTGGGCAAAGGACTTTGTAACCTTTTTGTCATAGCCATCAATTTTCTTTATAAACTCCAAACATTGTGCCTATTGTAACATCTTCTTAGCTTGTGGATCGCCCTACATGAATTTATTTCTATCCAACTTTCTCCTGAGAATAATCCCCATGTTGGAGAAGTCTTAACCCACAATTTCTTCTTTTGACAAGGTTATGGAGGGAAAATGGCTTCATAAATCAGAGTATGGATGAGAGCGAAATTATCGATGGAATGGAGTGAAAAGGGTTTTGGGAAAATAGAGTATGAATGAGGGTGGAATTATCAATGGAATAGGGTTTATAGAGTGGAGTATCTATGCAATGATGAGCAGTGAATGGGCTTATGGCCAACTACGTTGACAAGACATAGTATTTATGGTTAAGTTTGAAGTTGGAATAGTAATGATTACTTTAAGTGGCAGTAGCAACGTCTATTTTATTCCATAATGTAATGTTTCTTACCTTTATTATTTAATCTAATATTTACATACCTTAAGATTCATGATTCAGATGTTTCGATTGACATTTGTGTAGGTTTTAACCCCATATAAAAAGTACCTGCATAAGAATTCTAAAACACATAAAATAAACAATGCGAGAGCATAACACATAAAACAGATATACACAAAGATTTTCCCCTAGATCCCAAAACCGAGACAACCAGCTTGATTTTTCTTTATTTTCCTTTCAATGTTACAATACATATTTATACATGTTGAAGCATCCAATACCATGGATAGAAAAACTATCGCGTCCAAAACCATGGACCAAAAACCATTGCATCTAAAACCATGTGCAAAAATCATGCACAAAACCATAGGTGGGTCCGCCCAACCTAACATAGGGTCCAAAACCAAAATTTTCTAAGGCACTGCCCCAGACCCCATAGAGTGGGGTTACAGGTACCCCTGAAACCCACTGTGACCTCCCCCCCTCTAACCCCCGGGTAACTACGTGGGCTAGTCATGGAAATATGACACAACCCAACAATTTGCAGGCTGTCCTTGGATGCCTTCAACTGCAAGCTTGATCATATTCTTCTTATCCCAAGATATTTAACTGTCCTAGTTCATCCTTACCAATATTAGCTACAAAATTTTGTTGAAACTACAGATTCTCAACAATTTTGTAGCTGCTTATTTTGAAAAGAAAAAGAGGGTTACAAGGAAAATTGGATTAGAAGAGAATTTAAAAATAAAATCTAGGGTGCTAAGAGTACTTGGCTTTCATCTTATATTTGTTCTATGAAAATGCCAATAGTGTTGGTTTTC